>JASSUY010037379.1:0-65691 GCA_032466535.1 Forpus xanthops
GGGGGGGGGGGGGGGGGGGAAGTATCTTTCTAAAAATTACGTTTGCTACAAAAGGAATAAGCAAATAAGGGACCCTCTTAGGACGTGAGCTTTGGAGATATTATATATTTATAGAGCCTATTAAAAAAGAAGAAGAAAAAGCCCATTTCACCCTGCTGCCACGTCTCGCCACCAGCATGTTTTGCCTTTTAAAATGGTTACTATTTAACCTGAACTTCAATCTGATTCAGGTTCTGGTGGGGTTTTATTGGGGGAGAAAAGATGCTGGGGGGGCGGGAGGGGGGGTCCCAGGCCGGAAAGCAGCGGATGAGGACGAGAAGAGGAACCCCCGCGTTTCCCGGTGGGAGCTGTTCCTGCTCCCCGGGCATCGCTTCCACCTCCTTAGCACTGAAGATGCAGATGGAGCATCCAGAGCCCTCGGAGGCTGGATTTTGGGGAGCTTCGTGTCCCCATCTCCCCTATCAACCCAGAAAAATTAGGAATTAAGGGGTTGGTGCAGGTGCAGCTCACGGAGGGAGAAGAGGTTGGGATGGGGACACGGCTTTGTGGCGTTCCCGGGGGTGGGAGGTTTGCTGCATCCCTCCCTACTCCCAGCATCTCCCAATCTTCCAAAAAAGCCTCCTCTTTCCCAGCTCATCCCCACCCGGGGCTGGTACCCACTCGGGAGGGCTCGCACTTGGCATCATTTTGCTACAAAAGAAATTAGATGTCAGCTAATGCCTGTTTATAAAGACATTTGTCATGTGGAGTTGGGAGAGAAATGTGGAAGAGCTGTGGAGGGGGGAAAAGCAGGAGCTGTTTTCAAGGCAGAATATGAAGGTGCAAATGATGATATTTGGGGGGGCCACGGTCTAGGACTGACCCTTGCACTTGAGCTATCCTCAGGGTTGTCAGGAGGGAGAAGGGGGGATTACAACTCCTTGGAGAGGGGTTGTAACTCCTTGGAGGGGCTGGGAAAGAGAGAAGGAGGGGAGAAAAAAAAAAGAGCTAGGGAAAGAAAAAGTAGGTGAGGAAAAGTAGAGGCAGCTTGAGGAAATTGAGAAGCTTATAGTCTTTGATCCTTGGATGCTTTTCCTTATCAGAAACATTTGTGGTGACACCGGTACAAAGGAAGTTCATCATATTACAGACTGCTAGGGCTGCTTGCAGGAATCACTGTCTATTAATTAGCAGGCGCTCTGTCTTGTGGGACATACCAGATCTGAGGCTACACATTACTTGCTTGGATGGTTCTGGGTCCTGTGATGAATTGTTGTGAAGGGCCGGTGCTGTTTATAGGCTCTGCAGGGACAGCCGAGGCAGGGGGGAGGCGGGGAGGACCCGCGCTTCATTCATGAAATATATCTATATCTATCAATCTATAGCCGGAGATGGGGGGGGAAAGGGGTCGCTCATTCATGAAGCCTGGAGCTGGGGACACATTTTAGCTCATCCATTTTGTGCGTGGCTCCAGCTACCTGCCGGGCTGCGCTATTCGGGGGTTCCCGGAGGGGGTTGCGCTTGAAACGAGGGGAAATATAGTGAAAAAAGAAGGAAAAAAAAACAAACCCAGACAAATCTTCCTAAAGAGAGGGCGAATGAGGTGAGGAGGTCGCGTTGGAAGAGTAGGGTCTCCCCTCAGCATCCCGCGAGATGCTCCCCTCTCACCTCCACCTGCCAAAGTGAAAAAGGGGAAAAAAGTCTTTTGTGCGAAGAAAAAAGCTGGGGTTTAAAGGGGGGGCTGCCTTTCCTACGGCTTGTGCCCCCTTCCCCGGCTGTCCTGCCCCGCTGGAGGTGGGCTGGAGGGCACGGAGGATGCTCGAGTGCACTCCATGGAGAACACTCGCACCCCATGGAGGATGCTCTGCACCACAAGGAGGATGCTCACACCCCGGGGCTGCGGGGTTCAGGGGAGGCGGAGGAAGCACGAACTATTTTTACATCCACTGTCCCCTTCAGGGTGACTGTGCTTGCCCTGGGCTCGCTCCTTCTCTTTGGAAGAGGGAGGAAAAACCCTTCTTGGCTTTCACTCGGCTCTTGTTGGTTGTTTTTAAGTGATTTTTTTTTTTTTTTGATTGTTGCTAAAATTGGAAGGCAGAACTCTGCCTGACCCTGGGGAGGGGGCGAGGGCAGGGCCGTGGCGGGGACCCCCCCGGGGGGTGCGGGCAGAAGAAGGGGGGGACACCCCGCAGCCTTCAGTGCTGCCTTTGTCCGGAGACCCTAAAGCCCGGGGATCAAAGTGACCTGGTGGCATCTCTAAAGAGGGCGGGGGGGAAGGGAGGAAGTTAGGAAACTGACCAAATCCAAGGGAAGGAAGAGGGGAAGACCGAAAAAACTGTTATTTTCCTATTTCCCAAGGGAAGGGGGAAAATCTGCCTCTGCTCCGCTGCCATTTCCCTCGGTGTCCAGACCTGGACTGGAGAGGAATATCCGGAGCTACAGCAAGCCTCTAATATGTATATACGTGTGTATATATACATATATATATATAGTATATATATAATTTTTCTTTCGTTCCCATTATAAGGACGAATTGATTTGCATTCTTATTGGGAATTAAAGGAGAGCGAGGAAAGTTGACAGGATTGCTGCTTTCGAGCAACTCCCCTCCAAGTGGAGTTATAAATACCCGGGTGCTTTCCGACCTCCTTAGAGCTCGAAGGGGCTTTAAATCTCCCATGAAACTTCCCACTGTTAAACCACTCCGTAAAGATGACGATGTTTTCTTTTTCCTTATGAGAATCAGTCCAAGCAGAGCCTCGCCTTACTTTATATGTTTTATATGCTTTTATAAACATTCACCGGCTGCATTACTTTGCATTTTTAAATGTATAAGCGTCTTTAAAGAGAGTGAAGGTACAAAGGACACTGCGATGTCGAGGGATATTCAGGGGACAGTCATGTTTAAATTCGCTCCAATTGTCTCCGGCACATTTGATTGCTCGGGAAAAAAAGAGAAAGAAACACAGACATGAATAGGAATGGGGGCTGGGGGGGGCGGGATTAATAGCCCCCAGCCTTTGTATGGTGGAAATTATCCAGGAGAGGGCACAGAGCTAGAGTTGGGGTTTTTAAAGGAGTACATGGATAAATAAATAGATATATACCCACATAGACGCGAGTCTTTAATAAAAAGCTGGCGTTTTCCAGGGGGATTCGCTCTTTTCCTGGGCAGTAACTTAATGATTTTGAAATTCATCACCCACTTCTCAGGAAGATGCCTGTTTGGTGCTAAATAGCAGGAAATTGAGGTATTTGAAGCCTCTTCTTTTGGTTGTTGTTGTTTGAGAATGGGAATATTCGGGTTGTACCTTGCTGCTCTTGTTTCTTTTTTCCTGGAGTTTTCCCCTTAATCTCCTTCCAGCCACAAACCCTCCCTTGTGCGTGCGGCTGAATGTGCTCGCAGCGGGTAAACTGCGATTTCTATTCCTGAAAGTCCAGCAAAAGGAGGGGAAAAGTTTTCCTTGGGGGTGGTGGTGGTGGTGGTGGTGGTGTAAGAAATGGGGTTTATTTTTAAACAAAATAACGCAGTTCTGGCCACCCTCTCTTCATTGGAGAGGGGGATGTCAAGGGAAAAAGACGCTACAACCCCAGATTAAGACGCATCTAAAAGACTAGGGGAGCCAGGATGAATAAATCCAAGTGATGTTTGGGGGGTAATTAGATATATAAAGTCAAAATCTCCGTGCTCCTCAAGGGAAAATGCTCAGTGGTTAACAGTGCAGAGATGGACAATCTTCCCTATTTTTGCTTGGCAAGAGCAAATCTCTGCCAACGAGCAAAGGTGGTGGTTGTGATCCATGGCTGAGGAATCACTAACTCCAGCGCGGAGCAGAAAGCCGGGTGGGTTGAGAGTTCACTTGCAAAAAGTCAAGTGTCCCCCGCTGAGCAAAAACTACCCCGGGCAGCAGGAAAACCTGAATAGTGGTAGGATTTTTCCTCCTGCGAGGCAGGGAAGGGGAAAAGCGGAGCCGAACCCCCGCTCCCCGCCGGCTGCTGTGATTTGCGAGTTTTCGCTCCGATTTTAAACTTTACCCAGGCTGTATTTGATTTTTTTTTGGCACTTTTGCCACCCCCTTATCTTTCCCCCCCTTCTTTTCGCCGGTATTTTTTTTGCCTCGCCCTGTTTTCTCCCTTTAGCCTCTTTTTTTTTTAACCTCTTTCCCCCCACCTCCTTTTTTTTGTCCGCCTTTCATTTGAAGCGAGGCTTTACAGCTTGCTACACTTTCTAAGTGCATCAATAGCCACTTTAGAAATACAAACAACTTTTAAAGATAAAATAACCAAACCAGAATGGGACCTTCAATGGGGGAATAGTTGTTGTCCTTTACCATGGAGTGTGCAGCCGCCTCTGCCTAATCCAGCTTTCATTTTCACCGACAAATGCCAAGAATCTATATCTGTCTCCCAACCCCTCGGGAGCTTGATTACACGACAAAAGGCTGCCATTATCCGCAGGAGAAAACAGGGAGGGGACAAGGGGGCTCGGGCCTCTGAGGATGAGGGCATCTCCAAACTATTGATTTAGTGGATGAAGTCAAGAGCAAACACGCTGAGATCTAAAAGGGGGGAAGCCGCTGGGAGGGGGGGAGATGCTCAGGGAAGGAGCGGAGCAAAAGCAGCAGCAGCGAGTCCTTGAAAGTAGCTAGGAAAGGGAAAGAGAGAGTTCTGGGTGGGATTAATCCAGCTGCGGAAAGGTTTTGCTCCCTCCCCACCCAAAAACAGGTTGATCGGAGAAAGCTCCTATTCCGACCCCGTTATTCCCACCTCTGCCCTTGTCTTCCCTCGTGGTGAGATTTAATTCCTTTTTAAAGCTCTTCTCCACCTTTCCCATGGGGAATTGGGGTCTTGCCTTTTGCTGAGAGAGGAAAAACATGAGTTGACACCAAGTCCTGCTTCTGGGGGGGTACAAATGGAGGCTGCGGGGTCCCCACGCCGCCGAGCTGAGCATCCTCCCTTAGTTAGTGGTACCCCGATATCTTGCGTGTCCCCCCCGAATCTGGGGAGCATGAAAAACACCCTCTCCCCTGCCTTCGGAAGCGGCTGCCGTAATCTACTTCTCTCCCCAAACTGGGAATAAACTGGGTCAAGGTCTCGGCTGCGCGCTTGGCCGAGGAGCCGCGTTGCTCCCCGGGCTCGGCCCCGCGGAAGGGCTGAGAATTAGGGGCTGCGAGGGGTGGGGAAGGAGGCAAATAAACTGCCTGCCAACCCTCCCCCCCGGCTCTGGCAGCGGGGAGAAGTGTAGTGTCTGTTTGTCTTCCCCGGTTCTCATCGCTGCTTTCCAGGCTTGGCTGCCCGTGGTTCACATGAAGCGCCGCAGCAGCCGCTGTTGAGAGGGGTTTGCAGTCCAGGCTCATCCCGGCCCTTCGAGGACAAAAGTTATTCCAACCGTATCTGTAATTTATCTGGGACACTTAGGGAGGAATCCTCCGGGTGAGTGGAGTCCTAGAAGCGGTACCAAAGGAGTTTCACCGCCCCTAATTACTCTTTAATCAATCTAACACTGCAGTTCCTTTAAAGAGCTGCTCTGGGTGTAAAAGCTGCGGTTAAGCATCCGCTTCCAGGCAGAGAAGCCAAAACCCGGCTGCAGTTTAAGGCGTTTAAAGATGAGGAGGGTATATTTCGGGATGGGCCCTGCGAGCACCCCTTTAGCTGTGTGCACAGAAGTATTAAACAAAGGAAGAGGGCGGCGGGGAGGTGTGAAGAACCTGGAGGATCCGCTTTTGTAGTTTACAAAGGTACAAAAGGAGCCTAAATTCAGCTTTGGAGCAAAATTCATCTTTGGGGACCACGGGATGGGTTTGCGAAGCTCCAAACCCTGGAATGGGCTTTTTTACTCCTTGCAATAAGCCCAGCCGAGTAGTTCATCTGAGGTTATTTTTCTTGTTCCCCCTCTTTCTGATATCTAAAGGCAGGCGGTGAGCTTGCTGTTGGCAGCGGGATGCTGACCTAGGGCAGGGGTGCTGAGTTTTCCTCGCCGATATGTTGCTTTGCTTTGACAAAGCTGCAAGGCTTTGCGGTCCTATGGACAGTTCAGTGCCTGGCAGGGAAAGAGCAGCTGCTGAGGGAGAGAATAAGTGTTAGAAAAAAGAAAGAAAAAAAATCCTCGTAATCTTGGGACGTATATAATCTACGTCTCCCTGAATCCCAAAAGGCAGCGGGCCCGTCTGTGTGATTTATTTTTACGCTAGCCTAGTTTGCATCCCAAAGAAGTAAACTGCTATTTTTAACCACTGGTTTAAAGCTTAATTAAAAGCCCCTAAACTGATTGTTTTGAAAATTGATTTCCAGGACTGGCCCCAGGCGCGCACCGAGCCAGGCGGCAGCTCCAGTTCGCCGCCGTTAACCCCGGAGTGCCCGGTTCGGGTGGCCAAGGGGCCATCGCCGTCCCCATGGCCTCTGGAAAGAAAGATCCTTTGTTAGGCCCTGCTGCTGGCTTGCTTGGGTGGATCTCCACTGGTTTCCTGGAGTTCCGAGGTTGAATTGAATTAAGGGAAGCTCTGAGATGCTTGGGACAGGGGGATAGGAGAGCGCTTCCTTTCATCCGCATATCTCAGGGAGCCAACACCCCCCCCTCCGGGGGCGGTGGGTGCAGGAAAGAAGGGCCACATCAACTCCAAAGTTGGGCTGAAGTGGGGATAACAGAGCTTTTTGTGCCCAGACTCTTCCAGGCTTTTTCCCATCCGCCTGGGCCTGGGCAAGCTGCAGCCGAGCCACCGCTGTAATTATCTTCAATCGCTTCCCCCGGGAGAAGGGGCTTTACCTGCCTAAAAGGGGTGAAATGAAAGTTAGGATGAAGGCTTGAGGGGCGGTGTGGGGTGGGAAGGGAAGTGGCATTTCAGCCCCGTAATTAGATGTAAACAAGAATAGAGACGGGACTCCGTGGTCAGACAACTTGATTGTTAATGGATTAACACCCAAGTAAACCAATAAAGCTCCGCTTTTCTGGTTGAGAGGGTGACAGGACTACGTAGGACTATCGAGGTCTAATGTGTTGTTGTCCCCCCAAAAAAACATTGAGAACACCCCAGCAACCGTAGCAGCCTGGTTCTTAAGGCTCTAGGCACAGCTTTGAGTCGTTAGTGATGTTTCTGCTGCCTGGGAAGCAAGGGGTGATTCCTTCCTCTCCTTCGCGATGCCTCAATGTGGGCACCCGTCCTTACTCGCACCTCTCGTTACCCGGAATCCAACTATTTTTTTTTTTCCCATTTTCTCATTTATTCCCCCTATTTATTAGAGCAATACGTGAGTTAAATAGGGATCTCCTACCTACCCGCGCGGGGCAGAGTACTCCTGTCTATCCAAACGTATAAGTAGGACAGCTTCCTTTACACAAGGGAAACTCCAGGCTCCTTCAACCCTTTAGTTTCTCCATTCCTTCTTAATAATAGCTTAGGGAAGAAATTACAATCTTTCAGAGCCAGCCCGACCAAAAGCCCTCCTGGGCGTAGCTCTCCAGGTTTGCCTCCAACTGGGCTTTTGTGGCCGTTTCTTTTCCACCCAGCTCGCCCTCGGTTGGTATTTGTCCTCCCTCCCCTCTACCTCTGGCCAGACTTTGAGTGGCTGGAGGAGTTTAACCTTTGGAAAAACTACAAATAAAATGAGATCTGGCTTTAAGTGATGCGGTGGTACCTGTAAGCCTGATTTCCATGGCTTTCTGCTGGAGGATTTGGGATTGAGAGGTACCTGAAAGGCTCAGAGTCAAACTGAGTTCAATAACTTGAGTCTGTTTTGTTTTCCTCCATCTCCCCAGCTTCCAGGGCTGTCTTTAGGGCTAATATCGGAGCACTCTAGGGTGTGGGTATTTCTTCCTCCTGATTGCAAATAACCGAAAGATTAGCACCAGCAGCTGTTTGGAATTGGAACAATGGAGAGACCTAGGAAGTGGAGAAATTGAAAAAGGAGAACCCCCCTCCTAATCACCCAGCTCAAAGTTCACCAAGTCAGACGGCATGACTTAACGTGACCTCCACCTCGGCTTCTCGGGGCTGCTTGCTTATATGAAGGTTGGGTGGAGGCAGAAAGAGGGAAGGGGGGGGGGGAATAGTGGGAAAAAAGGGGGGATAACAGGCAGCTTAATGAAATTTCCTACAGAACGCGAGGTCGTGGCGTGGCTGGATGCTCCCCTTTGCTAGCCGGGTGCTCTCGGTCTTTGTCCCGTAGGATGGGTTTCGGGGGTTCCTCACCCACCCGGGGGGAATGAGCCCCAGCCATCCTCTTTAGGGGGTAGCCCCGAGGTTCGCCTCTTCCTCTGGGGGGCCCATTCTCCATCCCGGGTTTCGTTCCTGCAGGAGGCGCCGCGGATGGGCTGCTCTTCCTGGACATACCCCCTTTTCGGCTCGCCGCATCCCGGTTAGGAGGACCAAGGGGGTGGGGGTCCTGCTGTGGGGCAGGGGGTCGGGCTCACACAGCAGCCCGGCCCTGCGCTGGCTGGTGAAGTGTGAGAGCGGCTGAGCTGTCAGGAGAGGGTTGAATGGGATCCCCTAATGGATTTGACTCGGAAATCTCGACTTGACCAGTTTTTTCCTCTTTAAAACAAACTCATTAAACTTGTCAACACTCATTAGGGCCTTAAAACGCTGAACTGGAGTCACTGGGGAGAGCGGTTGGTGGGGGTTTGCCTCGGGAAGGAGAGGAGAGGTGGGGGGGAAGCAGCCCAGCATCGCCTCTGCGCCGGACTCCCCCGGCTTTGCGGGGCGGGAGGAAGGAGCTGCTGCCAGGAAAATGAACGCCTTAAAAGAGAAATCAAGGGAGGAGAGAGGGAGCCGGCACGGGAGGGGGCTGTGCCTTGGAAATAGGGGCATCTCCGCACCCCCCCGCCTCCGGGCTCGGCTACAAAAGAGGCGCCGGGGCAGGGGAGGGTTCGACGGGCTGCCGGGGGGGGGGACGGGGGGAGAGGAGGCAGGCCAGAGCCTCCGGCTTGGGTACGCTTCCATGGGATTTGAGAGTGTGTGGGGGGAAATATATCTGCTGGGCTGTGATTTCGGCAATTGCCGGGGGAATGGGGGGGAACGGAGGGGGAAAGGTTAGAACCAGCTTTCAGCCCTAAATCCCCTGGAAATGAGCATGGTCTCCGAAATTCCTCCCCAATCCCTCTACCCCAAATATTTTGAGAGCTGTAAAATTAGTCGGAGATCGTCTTAATTCTGTCGTCAAGATGAAAATTGCTTTCGGAGGTGTGTGTGGGGCAATTAAACGTTGCACATTTCACCGTCTCTATTGAATGGAGGTTTTGTTTGGGGTTGATTCAGATTTCTTTTAGGGGTTTATTCTGATGCTTTTCAAGTCTTGGTTCGCCTTTAAGGGGGAAAAACCCACCCCTATTAGAAAAACAAAAACAAAACAAAAAAAAACCCTTCGAGACCTTCTGTTATTCCCCTCTCTGAGAATGAGAACATCAGCTATTCAAGCGTATTGATGAACTCCCCCAAAAAGTTTATTAAGAGAAGCGAAAACAAAAGGACTAAAGGCCGCAGGCAACTGGACAGACAGTTTATAAACTAAGGTCCCATTGTCCCCCTGAGGCAGATGCATGAATACCTCTGAATGGGTCCCTTTGGAGTGACAAGATCAAGCCAGACAACAGCATGTTAAAAGGAAGGAGCGCTGTTTCTCTTTCTCCAACCCAAAGATCTGCTCCCCCTACTCCTCCTGCATTAATGTACATCTGCAGGGGGAGGAATAAATAGCTCCTTAGGATCTACGGCCTTCGGGGTTTTTATTCTTCCACTCCCAGCACCGGCTCTTTGCACCATATGCTGCAGACCAGGGCTTTCTCCGCAGCCTCCAGCCAGGCAGTCGCCTAAAATGATCCCCAGCAATCACAAACTTTCTTCCCTCTTTCTCTCATCCTCGCCTTTATCTCCTCTTTCCTTCCCCCTGCCGCTGTTCAAATCGCGATTTACGGCCCTGCTTGTCTAGGCGATCCCTCGTGGTCAATTAGGTTTGCACAGAGCAATTTAACTAATAGGCTTTGATGGATTTATTTGATTTTATTTTCCCTTTCCCTGGGATATCAGCCTTGTACTATCAGGATACGGTGCTGGGGAGAAACATCCCGAGCATCCCATGGAGAGGGGCTGGGATGGCCAACCTGGCAATGGATGCCTGTCAAAGTCTCCAAGTGAATGCTGTGGTTCCCTTGCTTTCACTAGTGGCTCCAAATTCCAGAAGGGGAGAGGGTTTGCAGTGTTTGGGTAAATTTGGGTAATACCAAGCAGCTTTGGTTTCTCCCATGAAATCAGGGGTGTATGAGAGCCAGTTCCCCCTCTTTGCCTCTTTCAGATGTTTGCGACCTTGGTTAAGGTTAATGTTAATTCAGAGAAGTTTTGCAAGGCCTTGGAAGGGGAGAAAGGCTTTAATGTGCATTTGCAGTTGATGGTATTTTAGCTTTGCAATCTCGGGGTATTTTGTTGCCTGGACAGTGAGAAAAATAGGGAAAAAAGTGAGTTTCTCCTCACTTTGTTGTTGAAATAACTTCTGGAGGTAAAGACTGCAATAAACAGCCCAGGCAGGGTGTGAATCTGAATGCAGAGTTTTTTCCAGCTCACCTAAACACCTCGGTCCTTGTCTTCACATCCCAGTCCTGAGTGTTCGTGGGTTCCCACTGTCTCTGTCGTCACATGAAGGGGATCCTTCCGAGGTGGGAGTGTCTCAGCCTGTCTGCTGCAGTTGCTGCAAGGGCATTTTAGGGGCTGATAACTCATGTCTAGCTGATCCCTGGTGCTTGCAGAGCCTGTCTGCACACCCCTTAACAAGAGCCAGTTCCCAGCGCTGGGTTGGGAGGTCAAGCGATGATAATAACAGTAAAATTACCCCCCTTTCCCCAGCCTCACCTTCCCTTCCAAAGTGGAAGAGTTGCTATTTCATGGTTGGCTAAAGCCAGGCTTCCCTCAGGAGGGTTATACAACTTATGATCCTCCTAACCTGTACTTAGTGCCTTCCAAAAGGAGATGTGCCCCTGGAGAGGTGACCTCAATGAAGATGGAGCCACAAGGGCAAAATCAATCTATTAAAAAGCCTTCAAAACCAAACCCCAAAACAGCAACAGGGAGAGGAAACACTGAGCAAAAGGAAGAAACAACAGCTAAAGCAGAAGGACTTCCCAGTTAGGGAAATACCTGCCTAATCAGCTAGGGTAGTGGTTTGTAGGGAACTGTAGGAACCCAACCAGGGGTTTTGGTGGCAGTCTTGGGTTTAACTCTTTGCAAACCCAAGGAGGACTTTAGCATCAGATGAGCATTCCCATCTCCAGCTGCAGTTGGTGGTGGCGGTGTTTTTCACGAAGGGATGGTGTAGTGATGGCATCTTACTGCCTCAGACCAACTCCAGAACAAACCTTTGCATATGCCCAGTGCCAAACCCTCATTCTCAGGGAAGCGGGATAATTTAGTCCCACGCTAGAATGAATTAAGACTCTGACCCTTCAAGCAAACACAGATTTGATTTTACTGATACAAGTAACCGCACTGGCTTCAATGGACCTGCCAACAGGCTCTGGGTTTTGCACCTTTGGAATATTTTGATTACTTCCTTTTAGGAAAATGCACCCTAAGGAACATTTGCCTCAAAGCATCACAAATGTGGCCAGGGAGAAGAAAAAAGAAACAGATGAGGAGCTGACATGATGAAAGACCAACAGATTTTGGGTCATTCCTGTTCCTATAGTGGCTCCCTGAGGCATTTCAAAGGCAAAAAGAGAAATGAGAAAACACAAACACATAATCAAACCAAGAAGGCAGTTAACCAGGCCAATCCCTGCAATCCCAAAGTCCCATTTAGCTGCTCACAGGATTATCACTTGTTGCTGATTCAAAACCAGCAGGTGTTGTCAGCTATTTATGACCACTGTCATTTATACAGTGGCACTGGTATGCCTGGTGCTCGGCAGCCACGTCCAGATGAGAGCCAACCTCTCCCCTGAGAAGATACCAAGCGAAATTAGACTTAACACAGCAGCAGACGTTGATTCACAGCATATGAGGGGGAAAAGAGAGGTTCAAATCCACGAAGATTGTGCAATTGCCAAGCATTAAATCCTGCACCTGCTGGATTGTTAGTTCCTTTTTGGGAGGAAAAGCAAAAGAAATAGATTCGTGTTTATGTGCAGGGAATCCGTGGCATGAGGGTAGGGACCAAGGCAGGGCATCATGGATGACTGTTATTTGCTTTATGGGTCAGTCCTGAGGTTTGCAGGCAGCGCAGGGATGTGTAGCCAGAGCCAGCTCGCGGCACAGGAAAAAGCCAGGGATAACCGAAGTGAAGCAGCTTGCCCAGGTCTATCAGTGGCAAATCCAAGACTGGAACCTGGTGTAAAAATTACTAAGCGGAGCCCCATCCAGAGCCTTTTTTCTTCAGAACTTAGCGGGTTTATGCAGGAAAATTCCCCTGCTGTCTGAAGTTTTACCCAAAGATTGAATATGGACCTGGAGATTTGGCTTTTTCTTTTCGCTTTTTCTCAAGAGGCAAATCAGCTCAGAGCAAACAAGTAGATGCTCCTTGGAAATAAAACACATTTCCAGCTTAGGCCTGCAAAGGCTTACGTTTGTGGGTGACTTTATCCAAATGAGTCATCCCATCCCATGTCTGTGAGAGGATTCCCCGTGTAAGCAAAATTGACCAATACAACATTTATAGGGATTGGGCTGGGCACCGGTAAGAAGCATTCCCCAGCTGAAGGAGGCTGTGTGGGGAAAGAAATCAGCTCTGCAAAACTTCAGCAGCCTCCTCCCACCTTCTGCCTGAAAGCAAGTGCCATAAGCTGAGGAACTGGTCATCACTTAGCTGGCGGTGGTGTAAAATGCAAAGTGACCCTCTGTAGTTGTTTGAAGAAAGCTGGACCCTGCTGTAAAGCCCCCTAAACTGGGCTCCCCCCCAGCAGGTCCTTCCCCCCATCTTCTCCTCCCCAGTGTGTTTTAAATGATTTTGATTTTAATGCAGGGCCTGGAGCTCATTCCTTCCTATTCATGGCATCAAACAAGAGGCTGCTGCCCCCAGCTGGGTTCCTTGAACTTAGAAGCAAAGCTCTCCTCAATATTACCTTAATTAATTAACTAAAGAGACAATGGCTTTGGAGGTGTCACCTCTGTTTCCAGGGAGGGGGGCCTTTTGACAGAGCCCTGCCATAAACTAATTCCCAGTTCCAGCAAGGAGTCCTAGGGGGAAGAGTTAAGTGACACTATTTACTTGTTTACTAAGACAATTTATGTCATATTTGTTTTTCCCCACCTTCTGTCTGCAGCCCCGAAAACTCTGTTGGGGGTGCAGGGGGAAGGAGGAGAAGGAGAGAGTATTATTTGCATGAACCAGTGAAATCAAAGCACATTTCCATCTGCAAAATGCCACTTCACAGCTTTTGGTATCTTCTTTTTTTTTTTTTTTTTTAAGAAAATAATTTAATTTATACAAACTTTTTGAAGCTTTCCAGGTTCAATATAACAAATCAGAGCTTTGATGCTTTAAAAGTGCCATAAAGGGCTACAGGCAACATCACAGTTAACCAAAAATATATATATTTAAAGGCTCCTGTGAGCACTTGTCTCTCTTCTGAACGTTGTGGCTGCTTTTATTTTCATTTCCAAGCAAGCACTAAAGAGATGTTTGCTGGTTTATTCCACTCAATAACAGGCACTTTGTATTTTGAAGCAGCAAGAAATATGTTTTCAAAGGTCCCAGTGAAATGTGACCAGCTGGAAAATCTATCTGGGTACACGCAAATTATATACCCACTGGTGCATCATTACTGGAATTTGGGTCATCGTACCCCAGAAGAAGGGCAATGTGGTTTTTTATAGGTGAGGAAATTAAAGTGTAGGCTGGATAGGTATGTCACTTGATGGGAATTCAGAGTTAAAGAAGGATCAGAACTGTGTCTCGTGGAACTCCCTCCTCCATCTTCACAAATCATCTCTGTGCTGAGGCTCAGCCCACTCATGGGTCCAGTTCTCAAATGGCTTCACTTCATGGAGTTTTGGATTTGAGGAAGGGCTTTTGGTATCTGGGGTCTGGAATCCACAAGCGCTGAATCTCCTGGTTTTTAATACACTTTTAGGTGCAGCATTTTGATTATGTGGCAAATGATTCCCCCCTCTGTCCAATTTTGTTGGTAAGAATCATTCATTCTGATGCACCTGAGAAATCTCACCAGGGTCGATCTAGAAAAATGTTCTGGTGTGCGAGGAAAACAGGGTAATTCATAGGAGATTCCTCATTTGGATTGGAGATTCCTCATTTGGATCACAGAAGGGATCAGCTCCTTTCCCTCCCCCCACCCCCCTCATATCCATACGTTTTTTGGTCTGGGTTTCATTGCTCAGAACTTTGGTTGGTGCATGAAAAATAGGTTTGTATGTATTTCACAGCTCTGGGGCATATGAAAATGTGATCACTCATAACCGCATCTCCCAATTTAAGGCATGCAGTTTTGGAGGCCTAGGCTTAGCCACTGAAAATTCAGTCCTTATTGTCTCATGTCCCAAATCTGCAATTACTTATGTCTATATTTAATCTTATACATGTGTGTAACCTCATGGTATAAAATACTGACATGATTAAGAAGATACTTCCATTACCACCTCCTATAAAAGTGAACAGCTAAAGAAGGGATTGCTCACTCAGCAGTAAGTGTTCCTTGGAACATGGATCTCCCTATAGACTCGCTGTAGCAGAGTTGTGCTCACATATGAAGTCTAAGGGACAGATTCTACCATAAAACAGTGTAAACCAGTGAACCTGATGGACCTATTTTAGCTTGTACCAAAAAAAGGAACTTCATTTGTTAATTCTAGATACTGATTTAAGAACAAATCTGGTATGTATTTCACTACCACCAAGTTAGTTGATGTGCAGATAGGTGACCTGGTCCTGCTTTGCATGTGCTGTTGGTTTTGTTGAAAGACTATGGAACTGAACCATGGCTCTGAAGACTTAAAATGTGCTTCTGCCACTGGATTGCCTTGCCTTTGACTGAACTGCTTCACCTCACCATGGCTCTTGCTCTGTTTCTACCTGTGTCTCATCTGACCAAGGGTGGTCTCTTACTGCGCATTCATTCAATGTCTAGCACAACGGGGAACTAAAATGACCAAGCTGTCTCATTCTTGAGATAATAGCAAAGAATGCTGGTCCTCTGGTTTAGCCAAATGTCTCCTGAAGCTGGAGGATGTCTAAGAAAACTCTTAAGTGCTGCAAGAGCTGCTGTTGATAATTCAGTAGGTCAATGTGAACCAGCTCTGGACTAACACTTCTTCACCATGTCTTAGAAATACTGAAGATGTACATGCCAAGGCTTCAAAGACATCATTCTTAATAATTATTGCTCCCTTAGGTTACTTAGAAGATTTAGGCTGTTGCCATTTTGCGTGTTGAAGAGTCTCCCTCATGAGAAGCTGCCCTACTGCAGTCAGACTCCTTTTCTTGCTTCTTGCACTAGTTACATGGTAGCTGGGATCCCTAAATGAGCCCTTGCTACAACTTACAATGTGATGTACAACTGGGTGACATGCAAGGAGTGTGTTGATATTCATTGTGAAGTTGTGTTAGTGTTTCATGATCAAGGTTATATGTCGTGGTGAGAAGTGCTTCATTCCTGACTACTGACAACAAACAGTGGTATCAAGGGAAAACATGGGCTGTCAGAAATTTGTAGGGGTCTTGGCTTGCTTTGATTCCAGCATTCCCTCCAGTTGCCTGCGTGTTCTTGCCATTCAAGCCTCTGATCTTTGTGGGGGGCTTGGAGGGCTGGGCAGGATTGTCTACTTGAAATGCATCAGAACAAAAAGTGACATCGTTGGTGCTGGTGTCACTTTGTCCCTCCTCTCTCCGGGAACTGTAAGCTTCCATTGGAGTTATGTGACTTCATAATTTCCATTTCCTCACTTCCCAGTCACAAATATGACCACAGAGCAAGTGACAGTTATTCAACAGAGGGAGAAAACACTTCTGGCACTGCTGGCCAGACTGATCTGAGTCCATGTTTCCCCATAAAATGCAGTGGCACAAGGGAGCTGTAGTAAAAATTGATGGGCATATGTCTGTCCCATTTCTTTGACACCTTCTCTTTGATCCTGATTAAGGCAGAGCTGCCAATGAAAACAGGGAACTTGCAGCTTATTCTCCACATTACTGGGACTACAGAATGATAATTGCTCAGACCTCTGGGTTCAGGACATAAGTTGGATTTCCTCAGGGCTCACCTGAGCCTGACCTGCTTGGAGCACGTAGGATTTCAGTTTGGAGCTGAGCCAGGGACCCAAGGCAGAGAGCAGCTCACTGCTAGGAAGAGGGCAGTAGAAAGGATGTCTTGTGTACTGGGGAAGCCACCTGGCTCCCTTTACCCAGGCGGCAGTGTCTGTGATGTCCCTTTCAGAGGAGCAGAGGGCGAAGGGACTGGAAACACTTCAGAAATGGAAATGCCGTCCATTTGTTTATAATTTCATCCCCTGACATGTAACCTGAACCTGATGGAGTCAATAAAGAATTAAAGCTCTGCATGTTTCCTACCTCAAAAACACTGGAGCAAATCCAGGCTTCTTGAAGGCAAATTATTCCAAGAGCTGAAAGAAAAAGCAGAAAAAAAGAAACTTAACTTTTTGTATTTGTTTTTTTTTTTTTTCTTCTTTCCTTTTCCCAAAGTTTTGATAAAGTGCCCTTATTTGTTCTCCTCCATCAATGGGCATCAAGAGCCTTTTCAGGAGCATGGCCAGCGAACTGCAAAGCAAGCCCTATGATTTACAAATAATGACATCTGTTCAGAGGAGTTTTGAAGATAGAAACTGATTCAGGGGATGAAATCTTTCACTCTGAGCAGGATTCTCATTGAGGACTTTTCATTTTCCATTATTTTCTTTTTTCAGGGCGAAGAGTTTTTTGCTCACTAAAAGTTAAGCACCTGGGGATGAGCTTACTTGTTGCAATGATGCAGTCTGTGTTATTGAATAGGCTGTGAATAGCTTTTGCCATTAGCATTCCTGCACAGGGAGGTTTGTTGGTTTACTTTTTTTAATGTAGGGTATAATCAGGTTACATAGGGTAAAACTGACTGGGGTGTAAATCTAGTATGTGGATTTTGCATGCCACACATTGAAGGGTCATATGGAGATAGACATGTTGACTTGGCCGATGAAATCAAATTAAAACTAGTTATCATGTATGACAGTGCGATGCTGCTCTGTCCATCTCTCCTTGCTCAATATCTCAATGGGTTTTTATATCCAGCTTATGCCAGTGGTGAGCCAATTCTTTTGAGGCACTGTGAATGTGTAATTTGTCTCTCTTCTACTGGAGTGCATTGGTTTAAACTGGGAAGAAAATACACCAACAAAACTATGTGCTCAGGTTGTAGCATTTCAGTGCAGATATGCTTTGGGTTAGGATTTGTACAGCTCTGGGCAGTGAGCAAGGGAGAGGATGGTACCTTGGGAAATCTACATATATATGTTATGTAAATTAACAAAACTACAACTACTATTGTCCCACTACAACCTGTGGGACTCTGAGTCTATAGGAACTACACATCTGAGATACCTCCAAGTGAGATTTTTACGTATAGACTATACATGATCAAGGCACACATATAACTGATGATGGCTAGATATATAGATCTGGGAGTAGGGAATTAGCAGGTTGTTTGCTCATGCCCCACTTTACCCACAATGTTACGTTGGGGAAAAGTGATCAAGAGAAGCAGTTGCCAGCAACTGCTCTCAGGGCACACCAGCAGAGAGGTGGCTGCAGGGAAATGGAATTCAGATCTCTGGACCTGCAGAGGAAGGAGGGGCTGGTGTCCTGGCAGGACTCTAAAGAGCTTTGTACATTAAGTGAAGTCAGCTCTGTAGCCACTAGAAATCAGGAGCTGTGAAGAGATGGACAATCTGTTGGTTTGCTGTACTCCACCATCTACCCATGTACAACCCTTATTGGAGCTGAATTCTGCTCCCAGTTATAACCTTTGCCTCTGAAAACAGTGGTCTGGCTTGGTGAGGCTAAGAGGAAAATCCAGCTCTTGCTCTTTCCAAACAGCCAGCCAGCAGGGACTCCCCCCTTCCACTGTCCGACTGCCACTGGTCCTCTAAGCTCCTTCCAGTCTCCTATAGCTTCCTTGCTCAGCCAGCTGGAAGGCTCCCAGGGATTTATTCCCTTCTGTCCTACAGATCTAGAAGTAAGGGGAGCATGAACTCACTGCACCCCTTTTTGGGGGCCAGCCTTGCCTTTTCCCAGTGCCAGCCATGACCCCCAACAGCATGCTTTAAACACAGCCTCTCAGAACAGTAAGTGTGCTTTGGTTGGGTTGCCTGTTTTCTTTTTTTTTTTTGTTGGCTAACTTTATCAGTGCCCGAGCACGCCTTGAAGTGTCAGCTTGACATAATATGTAACAGTAATTAAGAAATAAGCCTCTTGCCCGGTTTCACAGCAATCATTTAGCTAAGTAACTACCATGGTCCAGTGCCTCAAAAATCACCATTAGCCCACGCCACTTATGGCCATAAAATTTCTTGTTTTCTGCTTTTCATCGGACTCACCCTGGAATCTTCGTTTTGCTTTATTTATACATTTGCACTCAAACAATGGCAATAAACCCATTCCCAGAGTGTTGCAAATCAGAAATTTGTCCACATTTTTTCCACCACCTTCCTGGGTGAAGCTGCCTTTTGCTTGGGAACGGCGGTGGCTGGAGGCAGCTGGGAGAGGGGGGAGCAGGGTGTCGCTTGGAGATTGATCGGTGCTGTTGGAAGTCGCTGGGATGGGGCAGAGAGGGGGAGCCGGAGGAATCTGGCATGAAAAGGCAGTTTGTGGTGACAGGAGTTTCTTTTGAAAGACCTGATTGAATCAGACCTGAGGCGGGAAGAAACGGCTGTTGCCTTCATTGAGTTCTCTCTAACTTTTCCCCCCCTCCTACCATCGAGGTTTTCAGTTCGGGCTTTTTTGTTTTGTTCTGTTTTAATGTGTCCTATGCTGTTTAAGCTGGAAGGCATAACCACGAGGTCCTGCCTGCAGAGTGGGAGGAAAAAAAAGATCAAGGACAACTCACTCAGTTCCTAGCAGGCTGCGAGACATATTTTCAACCGTTCTAAACCAGTGGACCGCTCATTTCCACAGTGATTTTTAAACCCGTTCACTAGTAGGCACTTAGCCTCCATAAATTACAATTAAAGCTCTCTGCAGACAACTCAACGGAGCAGATCAGGATGCTGAGACATGAACTGAGTTGTCTTAGTTGGTATAATTTATGGAGAAAGCTGCTTGCCTGGCCTTATTTCTGCACTATCTGCAAACTGCCTTTCCCTGGGGATTCAGCTGCTCCCAAACACAGATGCTAAACAGTTCTTTAATTAAATAGAAGTCTGTTTTCCTCAATATCAGGCTTGCCCCTTTACCACTGCATCTCCTGCAGGCCAGGTTCAGGTTTTACTGGGCAGTCAGCTTATAGAGCAATGACTGCTCACTCAAGCAAACGCCAGCTGGCATGATGGAGATTTACCTCCAGTGACATCTGAATTGAGCTTTGAGTAAATGCCCTCGTATTTGGTCTCCTCGACTTCAGAGGGAGTTTTGTCTGAATCAAAAGAAATAGGGATGGGGAGGAAAGAAAGCAGATTTTAAGACTTAGCAGTTGGTGAAGTCGGATTTCCCTCTCTTGTGGTATTTGGACACTGGAGAGAGCGTCAGGACTTAAACTGAACTATCGACTTGACAGGGAAAAATTCCCACTGGCAAGAACAGCCTCGTGCTGACTGCTGTGTGCAGGTGACCTAGTAAGCGTGGTTTTTACTTGCCATTTTCTCCCTCATTAGCTTCTTGGCTTCTAAGTTGTTCTGCTAAAATCCACCTTCTCCTCATGCAAGCACCTCTGTCCTCAGAGAGACATCAGAATCCTTCTGCACACGGAGCTGTGCAATCTACCCCAAACAGAACCACCTGTCTTTGCTCCTGCACCCCCAGCTTTTTTCACCTTTCTTTCTTTATTCTTTCACTCCTTGTGAACCATTTCTGAAATCTCAGAGTTTAATCCCCAAAATTATTCTTGTTTTTATGGAGAGTGGCCCCATCAAGCTGCCATCAACTCCTGGCTGCCTGCATCCCCTCATCACACTGCAATGTGCACAGAAGCCAAACTTCTCCTCAGTGAAACAGTGCACATACGATGATATAATGTGTGTTTAATCAATCTGCGGAGCCCCTTCATCATCACCCTCCAGCTGAGGTACACTGAGGGGGCTGTATGCTCTGCTCCCTCACAGCAAACTGATGCCTCAGGCACACACATCCCCTTTCTGCTTTTGGGCTCGACAGAAGCTACGGCAGAGCCCTGCCTTCTTTCGGCTGAGGGGAAACGGACTTTCTTCTACCACCTCATCCCTTTTTCAGGCCACTGCAGGCGCTGGATGCCTGACACAAGCAGCATTGCGCAAACGACCGCCAGGCACCACCGGTACCCCCTGCTTCGGGTACCGCCGGCTTCTGGCACCTTCCGCCACACCCAGAAGCCAGCTGGGCCCTGATTGGCTGGGATACCCGCAGGAGGCGGGCCGGCCGGAAAGGGAGCCAATAGGAGCAGAGTTACTTGCTCTTCAGGTGAGGAGCTGTGGAGCAGGGGTACTTGGGGTGTAGTTTTGGCTTGGCGTGTGTCGGTATTAATGTGTTGGGGTTAGGCTTTATGAATCAGGCAGCCAGGGTGGTTGTGGTGGTATGAGTCATTGTGGTCAGCTCACAGAGCGGTGTGCTCCAGTGGTGAGGACAGCAAAGCAGATGAGATGTGTGGTGCTACTCCAGCAACCTGTGGGGATCCAGAGACCTGCTACAGCTTCTCCAAGGTCAGAGCCCATCCTTGCAGTCTGTGCTGAAATAGCTGCCTGCTTCCAGACAGTGCTCCCTGAGGTGCTTGAGTTTGCTGGTGTGTTGGTTTAGCCCTTTCTGTACTTCCCTTCATGTGTTGCTGTGCTCATATATCTGTATAGCCCCAGGCACTACCACATCCTGATGCTTGTGCTTTGCAATAAAAGCAGTGCACAGTAAATACTGCACTGGGTTCAGCCTATACTTCTATCCCTAAAGCACATCACAGGGACTGAGTTTGCTTTTTAATGCTCTCCAAGGGCATGCCTCACTGAGGTCTAATATTCATGTGTTCTTCTATCCTTCTTCATCCCTTTTATTCCCACTCCTTCTCCTACCATAGTGGAGCAGGGCAGCTACTGGTTTGTTTTCCTGTGCCAGCATTCAGGTACTACCACATTCCTGCTTATCCTTGCAGGCTTTCTTGTCCAGGAGAAACAGTCACCACACGAGCTGGCTCCTGATCCCATCCCAAAATTTGACGTGTGTACAACAAACTTATGTGACTCTTACTAGTATTAGGTCTGTCAGGAGGAAGAGGCTGGGATAGTCCATCCAACCAAAATAATAGAAGAGCAGCTGCGTTGTTGTTGGGTTTGTTTCAGAGGAAGCTGAAGGGTAAGAAAAAACAACCCCTTCTTAGTGAGCTCTATAGCTTCTTCATCTCTGACTGATGGGCAGAAGGAGCTATAGGAAGCACTTTTCACTTGGGAAGGGTCTGCCCACAAACACGTTTTCATCCAGATGGACATGTGGATCAATGTCACTGACTTGTCACCCTTGCAGACAATCCAGATCAGTTATTTCACAATGACTCTGCTGGCCTGTGCTGACAGATGTTCTCATCCCCAAGGACTTTCAGACTTTGCCTTTTCTTTTCCCCCTCCTTTTTCCCCTTCTGTTTCATTTCAAGGTACTAGCATATTGCTGAAAGTACACTTCTTGCCTTTAGTCATTCCCACTTTTTCTCTCTTCCCCATCTAGTTACCATTTTTAGGTCTTTTTAAGAAGGAAACTCAGCCATCGTTTGTCAACCCACTGGGCATGCGGTCCCCTGTATCTCTTTCTGCTTACGCTCACAAGTGATAAGTGGCAGCTACCTTGGAGCAAGGCTTTCTAACTCCTGAACGTTTGCTAGGATAAATCCCACTTGTTACCAGACAGCAGCAGAGCTCACTGGCTCAATGCTATAGCAGGAGGAAACATGAATGCTATAAATGCCACTGTCAATGACACTTAGAAGTGATGGCAGGCACAAAAATAAATGTGCTATTTTGATTTATCCCTTTTGTTACTTACCTCAGTCCTTTTTCTGTTCTCTGTTACCAGATCTTTAGGTGCTACACACAGATTAGGTGAGAGCATAAGAAGGTCCGTGTATGTTGTGTATATAGTTCATTAGCCTTTACCATGCTTTTCACCATCTTTAGGTGTGTGTCTTTGCCAGTAAGACATATGTATTGCTATATTTAAATTTACCTGTTTGGACTTACGGAGTACCAAATGAAAGCATTTGAATACAATTTCCATCTTGTCCTGCATTAAACCATGACACATCTCAAATTAATGCTTATGGAACAGGGCTTAGAGATTAGTGCTGAAACAGTGCTTTTTAAAGACAAAACAATTCAGTGAGTATCTTCACACAGTGACTGACCAGGATGAAGATCAATAGGGAGACTCAGGCCTTGTTTCATGAATATAAAAGCTTTTCTAATAAAGAATGGTTCTTCATGACCTTACTTAGATAGCCTCTTAACTCCTCTCAGGCTTTCAGGTTTCATAGCAGAGTTTTGTTGGCAAGTAACACACTGTGAGGTGTTCTCGTCTCTTTATTTATGTCAATGTCTTTCAAATATTGACTTCTCTGTGTTCTTGGGAGACTTTCTCCAGCGCAGGTTTTCAGGCTCAGGTTGTCTTAGATATCAGCAGAACTTTTGGGTACTGCCTCAGTTTTATCCTATGTATTGAATAACTATTTGTAATAAAAAAAAAGTAACCCATGTTTTTACACAAATCAGCTGTAAATTAATGGCATAGGGAAGACCATCTTGCACTCAACAGAAGTAATGGTGCAAGAGAGAATTACAGAGCAGCCAATGGCTCTGCTGGGAAGGATCCAGCATTGGAAGCTGTCAGGGGCAGGAGACTGGATTAAATTGACCGTTTATCTCTTTTGTTATAAGAACTTCTCTTTGAATGCGTCAGCAGAGGGTGACATTGTGCAGGTTTGGGAAATATCTGGAGTGCCATCAACAAAAACTTGGGAGTCCCACTGTTTAGACTGGATTAAAATTTAAAGCAAGTAAGTGAGATTTTGTGAAAATTGGTGACATGTTATAAGGAATTATTTTAATGTACCACTGCTATGGGCTAAGAAAATATTTTAAATCTAAATAGAATTATTGGAATGCCTAATTTATTTTGTTTTAGAAATCCTATTTAATTTAATATCTAAAATGATGCACTTGATAGAAGTTCGTAAATGTTTTTGATCAAAATTTCAGGGGGGTTGGAAGCGAAGCTCTTCCCTCTGGGAATGAAATTGATCCGAGTGAAATTCTGCAAGAATATAAAATCATACAAGCCATAGATTGTCAGGAAACATCTGTGCCGTTCCTGTGGGGTTTTAAGACCCATATGGATGGTTGTTACTAAGTGTGAACGTTTTTGTCCCAGCTGTTGAAATGTGTAGCATTGGATTTTGCTGGTATTTGCTGGTGGACCAGGTACTGCTGTATGTTTTCAGGGCTCTGTACAGCACCTCCTGTGATATAACTCCATGGAGGCAGTGGCGCTAGGGAAAATCTTTAATAATCAAGGCAAGGGATACAAAGGGAGCACTTGATCTCCTCTGGTTTGAGATGGGTGTCTCCACTTAATGCTAAGTAGGTGCAGGGCATGCAGTTTTTCCCAGAACTATCAGCATCTCCCCCAGATCGCAGAGACACAGTGTGCAAAGCAGCCTTTAAAAGACCTAGTCGTGGCCTGCACGACGAGGTTCAAGGCTTGCTGGAACTTCTTGAGTTGTGTCTGTGTGTGTCAGCTGTCCCCGGGCCCAATACCAAACGGGACAATACAGACAGATAAGATAATGGATGAGAAGGGAGTGGAAAATCTAGCCTGTATTCTGGTGGCATTTCTAATAGCGAAAGTGCTGGCAGCATTGGACCGAAAAGCGTATCCAGCACAAAGGGCTGGTAAGTCCTCTCCAGCTCCCACTGTGACGCTAAAGCCTGTTGCAAATATCCAGCGCTGGGGCCCCTCACAGTGGGGAGTGTAATGGTGGCTACGTGACCTGGGGCAGCCCTGCCATTCCCAGAAAGGGGCTCAGCTCCTGCTGAGCCAACTGGAGCCCAATGCTTGAATATCCCGGTGGGGTTTCTCCCCACTGAGACCACATCACCCCCGGGGTTAAAATCAATATCCAAGGAGCACATCCAGCTCTTTGGCTTGGGTTTTGCTGAGTTTTGAAGTCTCTGTCTGCTGCTTACTCTGCTGGGTGTCCCAATGCAGGTTTTTTTTTTGTATTGTGGAGCAGGTTGTTCTAATGTTGGCTTGTCTGTTCTGCTGTTGGGAAACATCCATTAGAACAAATAAACACTCTGGTTTGGATAGGGCACCTTCCATTTCAAGCCTTTGCTGACCTGCTGGATTTGCTAGGTGATGCCTGAATGCTCTGCTTACTGGTTAGTAGAGGTGTCTGCCTTGTACTGCGGCTAACAGCTCCAGTATTGTCCAGCAGATTCGTACTACACAAGAGCTTGTTGTCTCTGGGATTTTTGAAGCATGAAATGGGAATCTTTAGGCATGGAGGAAAGTGTTGGAGTAGGAAGGGCAGGCTAATCAATTACCTAAATAATGTGTTAGAGCTGCAGGTGATATTCAGCAGTGTGGTGTCTTGCCAAAGGTATGTTTTCACCTAGCTTGGAGTTTGAGACTTGACACAGGAGTTATGCAGTACATCTGACAAGGTGCAAGGAATCGGGCCAAGTCTTCATTTATTTTGGCATTATAATCTACAAAGGAATCAAGCAGTGACCCAGCAGCCACCTGGGAGTCAGGGCATCCACATTTGATTTTCAGTATTGACTCAGACCAGTATATGTGAATTTCCATCACCTAGTTCCTCCTGCCATCATTTGTCCGTGTTTGCTTTGAAACAGTGCAACCCCCCCCAACCCTAGTTATGGTCTATAGGAACTAGAGAAGTACAAATAACAGTTAACACTATTTCACACTCTGAAACACAGAGAATTTGGACAATTAAGGCAACTGCATTTTTGAAGTGTTTCAAATTTCAGGGGAGGTAATTTCTTAATTCAGCTAAACCAGCTTCTACTCTCCCAAGAGGAGAATCTCCATGGTTGCACCCTGAATGTCCTCAGCATGCAGAATGAAATTATTTACCAGCTGAAGAAGTATGAATATCAAAAGGTTCATTAAACATTCCAGCTAATTTTCTCTGGTCTGTAAAATTTGGTGGGGAAGAAGGGGTGGATGAAAGGGGTTAGGCTTTTGCATGGTCAGTGCTCAGCTTTCAAAACTGGATGTGGTGTGGAACTAACTTCCATATTACCGGGCCCCTTGAAGGGTGAGGGATTCTCATGCGGGCTCATCAGTAGCTGGAAAAATATTTTTCCTGTGACACTTTGTGCACTTGTTCTGTCTGTTCAAGCTGAGGGTGAGAATTTTCTCGTAATACTTCACAGCTTGGTTTTCTGATTGTTTTCTTTGGGTTTTTGCCCTTTCTTATTTGCATGAGATTCACATATCACACATTTGCTTGCTGATTTTGCTGAGAGCCTGGTTTTGTTACTTGCCAATGTCGGTTCTATGTGTGGTTCATGAGATAGATATCAAGTGCTTGCAACCTTGCTGGCCTGCCTGCCAGAAATGAGCTCATGCCACAGGAGCCTGCGTGTTTCTGCAGGTCCCAGAGCCAGGCACACAAATCCTCTCCCTTTTGCACTGCAGTAGTCATGGGGAACCAACAGCTTGATGCTAGAGACATCACGTCCCTAAACACCACAGTACCGACTCCCTGCTGTCTTGATTTCTGCAACTGGCAAAGGGTATGTGGTCAAAACTGAACTAGAGCAAGAGAGAGGCCTCAGCAAGGATCCCAGGGCTGCTCATGTCCACTTTGAAAGGGAACCAGAAAAAAACAAGAGGTTTTCAGTGTCTTCTCAAATAGCAATTTCATGTTGAAATTAAGCTACTTCCTAATGGAGGAAAAAAGTCTAATTAAATAATATAAAAACAAAGCAAGGTTTTTCTTTTCAGGTCAGTGAGATGTTTCTACTCCCTTAGATTGAAATCTTTTGAATCTCTATTAAAAAAGTCCCAATGAAACACTCCAGTCAAACAAATTGAGATTATCTTGGAACGCTCTCACTTCCCTGCATCTGGGGGATCTGAGGCTCAAACTAGAATACTCAAGATCTGCACAGTTCTAACCACGATAGATCTAGTGCCTGTGACTGACAAGCTAAAACATTATTCTGCACATATTCAGTCTGTCCTCTGCTTCACACATCCTTCTCGTTCAACGATGGTGGGAAATGTTGCTGACTTTGCTCCTCATCTTGAATTCCTAAGCAAGGAGTAGTTGTGAAACACTTCAGCTTCTACTCTGTGTATGTCCGGGCACAGTTGCCTCATAGGATCACAATCCAAGAGGGAAAGAGATCATCACAACCTCCTGAAAGATCCCTTATTACACTGTAAAATACCTAAAGAATGAAGTCATGTGTCCTGAGAAACACTTGGCACATATTCCCACAGACTATCATGAATCTGTAGCTGTCCACCTCCTGAAAAACTCCTCTACAGGGACTTTGAAGCTTATCTGTCCTGATTGTGGCCTCACTTGTGTCCTGCCTTCATCAGGGTGAAGGACATATTCAGCACTTTTGTTCTGGTGGTGGCACTGTTCCACCCTGCCCCTTTAGAGGAATTGGCATCTGAGACTCCAAGTAATTTATTTGAACAAAATGGGTTCCAATCATCACCAGAAAAATAGTACTTCAGACCTGTGATCTGAGTGGAGGTGGAGGCTGTGGACAGCATGTAGCCTTCACAGAGCCTTAGCTTGGAACTGAGCTTAACACAGCTCAGCTCTCACTGAGTGAGCTGCCTCTTCTATTTCAGCTGGACATGTTCATTCTGGAAGGTAGTGATGGAAGGTATCAGCAGAGGAAAACAAGTTGTAGCCAATGCTAACGGGCATGGAAGATGACTGGTGCTTGTCATGATGCTATGCTTACTCCTCTGGGAAAGCACATTGTTAGAGTGTCTGAAGAGGCAGAGAAATTGCTACTGGGCTTCAGTGTCCTGTCTGCAAAGGAGGCATTTCTGGTGTCTGGCTTGTCCCCCTGGCCTGAAAGTTTTGCTGACAGCACAGCTGAGTCTCTGTCACTAATGGACACATTTGAGCACCATCATATAATGAACAGAAGTGTATGAAGAGGTGATCTATTTGCTCAATTGCACATAAACTATATTCATCAAGCAGGAGGCAGAATGGAATACCAAACAGGTATCCCAGGCCTTGTAGCAGGAGCTGTCACATAAACCCGTATGCTTCTTGTCCTTGCTGGTGGTCAATAATGAAAGCAAAAGGGCATTGAACAGTTACTGAGACAGCAGATAGCAGATCCATAATGGTGGCTCTTGTTTTGGCTGCTTTGCCCCTTGTTTGTGCTATCACAGCCCCCTTGCCCATCGACCTCATCTTGCTCTTGAGCTACCTCCTCCCCCTTCTCCACCCCCAGCTTATTCCCTGGCCGCTGGAGGTTTTAATATTCAAGCCGTACCTTCCACATGAGCTGTGCTGAAGAGTTGACATGTCGGAGTTTATTGATATCACATTGGTCTGCGGAGGGCTGTCAGCTGCACATTCAGCCTTGAGCGACCCCCTAAGGTGCGGGCTCTGGCAGCTCTAAAGGAATCTGCACAAAAACGCCTTTTTGTTTTGTCCAAGGTGAGACAATGCGAACAGGGCCCTGCACCAGATGACAGGGCTGATAAAGGACCAAGCGGTGCAGGGATATCTTTCTTTCTTTTCGCTCCTTCATTCAATCCTTCTTTCTGTCACTTGCATTCTCTCCTCCCTATACTTTTCTTTCTTCTCTTTCTTCTCCCGGCTGGGTTAGCAGAGAGCAGCAGAGACAAACAGAGGGGTTCAATTGCAGGCGAATGTCACAGTCCAGCTTCTCAACACATTTTCAGCTGCAGTCGGAGTTGCTGTTGGCCAGCTTGATGAGGGGCACTCTCTGCTCGTGAGTCCTTTCTTCAAGAGCTCTTTACAGTTGCATACACTGGTGTTTTCTCTGTGGGCTGAAATGAATGTAAAGCTGTGTGCGTGCTGGGGAAAAAAGTACATAGGAGAGGGATGTAAATAGGAAAAGAAAGTTGGAGGAGCTAGCAGAAGGGCAGTAGAGCAGGAAAACAAGTGGAAGTAGCAGTAAAGCAGAAGAGGATTGTGCATATGCGCATATATAGTGTGTATGTGTACACATAAGTAAAAGAATATAAACAGAAGAAGGAAGGAAGCAGAAGAGGGAAAAAGAATCAGAAGTTCTCCAAGCACAGCTCCCTTAACATCTTGCTGCATCCCTCTGTTTTCTTACACACATGGTAGAGGACAAAGTGAAGGAAGCAAAGTGGCTGCTCATGTCCACTCTTACACACCTCTTGGCTTCAGGTGGTCGGTTTGACATTCAGATAAATGAAGCAGGGCTTGCAAACAGCAGGAGGAATATGTTTCTCATGTGTGGTTAAGTGGTCTCTGGTGCCTCATTCTCACAGGCTGGTTTTGCAAGATTGGGAAAGGTTTATGAGGTTAAATTTGTTTATCTTTCCTGAAAGAGTCTTATATTGAAAGGTCTTTAACTTGATGTATCCAGCCAGGGAGGCCCTGAACTGGAACAGCAGAGGAACTACAGGACAAGATTAAGGGCCGTTGGCAGAGCCGTATAAGGGTTTAGGATGAAAATAAAAGAGGTTGTTGCAAATGGGGATGAAGGAGCAATGATAGAGCTGTGCAGGGACCTCGGGGTAAGAATAGTAAGGCAGCTATCAGCCAAGATTGAGATGTGCTGGCAGAACGTGTGGGGCCCAGATCTGGAGCAGAAGGGGTGGCAGTACTTCAAGTACATGAGTAGAGCTGTGCTGGGACAAAGCCAGGGGGAGCAGAGGTTGTCACAGACAAGAAACTGTGAAACCTGGATTTGTGTGCCTTGCTAGGATGCTAGACAGCTGAGGTGACATGTCTATGCACATATGATGTGCCAAGGAACACGGTGCACCAAGTGGAATCCAGCCCGGATCTGAAGAAAGGTAACTTTTGCTTAGGTATCACCAGCATCTGAGACGCAGCTATGGTGCTTCTGCTCAGTCAGCTTTGGAAAAATTACTAAGAAGTACTGGAATAGATTAGGGATGGAGGATTGGGTCTGAGATAGAAGCCCACATGTTTCCTAGGCTGGGAACTGATGTATAAAGATAAAACTGCCCAGAGGTGCCTGTCATCTGGCCTGGGGAAGTTCCAAGCATCTCTTTTGTGGATTTGAGTGTTATTTTCACAAAGGTATATGAATAGTACAATGTCTTTTCTGTTATGGTACTGGTACCTCCAGGCACCCTCAGAGGGTGGTTGTAACACATGTGGGGAGCAGTTAGATTCTGTATTGTGCTCAGAATGAGAAGGCAAGCTGGTGTAACGGGCTCCTGGAGGTTCACCCCTTTACTATAGCAGCCGTACTATGATGTTATGTACTCTTGTGTGGGGGAAAAATAGGCATGGCTGAAGCACAGAGTGGCATTACAGCAGGCTGGGCACCACCAGGGTTTCCTTGCCCACAGCTGGAGCTTCAACCTGGTCAATGAACGGCATGAACTCAGTGGGTGAGGGTCAGAAACTTGAGCTGAGAAGCTGCTTGCCAGGTTTGGGCTGTGCCTTATCACTGCCCAGGCAAGTGCTAAGTACCTCTGCCAGGAACAGTGCTGAAACAAAACACAGAGCTAAACATGCACATTTAATTTTTTCCTTTGGTCAGTCACCAACTTTTTTACAACCCCTACTCCTCCTTCTTACCTGGATAAAGGCCTTGCTTTGTACATTGCAGGCCAGAAAATCTGTCTTGGCTTTACCTGCTTCTTTAACTTTTCAGTCAAGGTTACCAAAGGATGGGATTCCCCACCTTTAATGCCAGCAGGCTTACAGCATCCTAGGTATTATACTTACATATATACTCTACTGTATATGCTTTTGCCCAGTTCTGTACAGCTCAGACCCTTGAGTGGGATGGGTTTGTGTTCTCCATCAACTTATGTCTGAGAAATCTCTTTAAGGGAACTGGAGAGGTGAAACTGTAAAGGGCAGAAAACAAAAAAGGGAAAGTAAACAGACCTTCTCCATGCATCTTTATTCCCCTGTGTATCTCAGCTGGTCTCCCTTTGCTTCCAGTTTTGGGAGCAGTATTGATGCCTCTCTTAACGCCATCGTTTCAATTCAAGTAGAGGAGCCAGCAAGCCCCTGCCGTCCTTCTCGTGCAGGCCTCTGCTGCATCCTGCGCCTGCCACAAGCACGCGGCTATGAATATTGAAGTGAAATAGGGGCCTTTTATGGACTTCACAGATGTGCTGGGGAGTTGGGGCAGGCCTCATTACCTCGGGGTTCTTTAAAAGGCCAAACAAAAGCCAGAAGAAAGAGTGTGAGGAGTGGAGGGGGCAGGGAGGCGAGAACTAGGAAAAAGTTGAAAGAAAAGAAAAGAGGACTGGAGTTGATGGATATTCCATCTGTTTATGTTCAGGCCAGTGCTGGGAATTAACAAAGGCTGTTGGGAAGACATAGGCTCTCTTTTGCCCTCCCTCCCTATCTTCCTCCGAATGTTCTGGATGATTTGGTTTTGTTCACTCCTCGCAAGGAGCAGAATATGTTGTGTTTTTTGTGACCATGTGTCTTTGCGTGGAGGCGCTGCAGCTGGTACCTACACTGCCAGGCCCTGATTTGCTTTAGGGTTTGCTGAGGCCCTGATGTCTCTTACTACTTTCACATGCAGAGTAGATGGAGCGTCCGGGGCCAGATCCCTCCACCAAGATAAATGAGTCCAGCTTCTTGGCTTTTATCAGACCTGCACTAGTGTGTCAGCAAAGGAGTTTCCTTGGTCTGTATGCATGGATTATGAAAGAGCATCTGGTTAGGGGTGCAATTTCTCCTGTTTGTGGGTTTGGAAAATCCTTCATCTAGTTTAGCTTTCAGCTTCAAGGGAGAGGTATGTTCTCAACCTGTACAGAGTTATGTGGAATGGCTGCAATTGATGTAGAGAGGAATGCAGACCATGCTGTTGGATGTGTCTTCACTCAGTGCAAGTCCTCACATTGGCAAGAGGCTTTTGCTGATGGATGACTGTTCCAAGGAAAACAGCGTCTCTCTAGATTTTTCTCTCCAAAATCTTGCAGTGCCCTATTTGTGGTTGTGCCTATGGGCCTGGTGAGAACTGAGCCCAAAAGAGTAAAGTACTTGTACAAGAAGATGTAGCGATATTGATAGTGGAAAATGGAGAATTTTGGATCTCTGCATCCAAACTGGCACTCAAACCCAAGAGGAATTGATATTCTTTTGTTTAGAGGCATATATGTGCATTTCATGGCCAAGTGCCAGGTGAGATACTCCTGTATGAGAGTATTATAGAATCATAGAATCATTGAACAGTTAGGGCTGGAAAGGACCTTAAGATCATCGAGTTCCAACCCCCCTGCTGTGGACTGGGACACCTCACACTAAACCATGCCACCCAAGGCTCTGTCCAGCCTGGCTGTGAGCTGCTGCCAGGGGTGGAGCATTCACAGCTTCCCTGGGCAACCCATTCCATGCCTCACCAGCCTTACAGTAAAGAATTTCTTCCTCATATTCAATCTAAACTTCCCTTGTTTTAAGTTTGAACCCATTACCCCTTGTCCTGTCACTACAGTCCCTAATGAAGAGTTCCTCCTCAGTATCCCTGTAGTTCCCCTTCAGATATTGGAAGGCTGCTCTGAGGTCTCCATGCAGCCTTCTCTTCTCCAGGCTGAACAGCCCCAGCTTTCTCCTCCTGTCTTCATATTCTTAAAAGCCCCAATGCAATCCATGAGTAGTGAAACAAATTCTGTCAGAGCTGGGAGGGAAGGTTTCGGGTGAGCACTCAGGGAAGTAGGACAACCAGAAGCAGGTAAAACCTAACACATTGTACCACCTTTGAGTCTTCAAGCCCAGCACGTGAAGGTGGGCCACCTCCTGGGTGAACCTTTGGGACTCAGACATGAAGAAATCACTGGCTTCCTCATTGCAAAGTACAACAGGTTGTGTGATTCTCACTGTGGTCATCCTGTCGGTCAGCCATGTCCCATCACATGTGCTTGAGTACCTTTTGAATTCACTCCCTTTTCACCCAGTAAACCTCCAGCTTTCCTTTCTCCCCCCCCCTCCCCCCAGCTTCTCCTTCCACATATGATCTCACTCATTCAGGGAAGATCTTGCTATGAGGGAATTATGCAGTTGTGAAAGGCTTCTCTTTGACTCCCCCCTCCCTTTCTGTATCCACCCCAATCATACACACACAGACACACACACTGTCACTGCCTCCCTTCTCAAGAGCATCAGCTCCACTGTGAGTATTATTCCCAGGTTGTAAAGCCCATAATGGACATTACCTCAGCCAGTGCTTTGGTTACAGCTGGCCAGTTCAGTGCCTGAATAAAACCAAATGAAATAGAACCCCCCAAACCTTTCTCTTGGAAGGCCCCCACACTAATGCTTTGCTGAACACTGCAGTCCCCAGCTGAGCTGTAAATGACTTTTTCATTTTCTTAGCCCTGCTCCCTGGTCTGTTTGGTATTCAAGGGCACCCCACCAACAGGCACTATCATTCTGCTTGGCCCGAATTACTTGATTAAAACGCATATCAACTATTATGGGATTGGTTTTCTGCCGCTGCTCCACACCACGGCCTTCTAAACTATGTTAAACTGTAATACAGCTGCGCAGGCACGAGCAAATGCTGGACAATGGGGAGTTTACATGTTGGAAAGGGGAGGGAGGGGGAAATGCAAGCTTTATGCTATGTGCTGGGTTGGGAAGGGGACACAAGATGAATCTGAAGCACTTTTTCCCCTTTGTAGTCCTACCTGCTGTTGAATAGGTTTGGTGGGAAGCAGGGGTTATTCTGCATGTGCCCCTGCACCTTTCTCTCATTGTGAACTCATGGCTTCATCCTTTTCCAAAAAGAGAGAGAAAAGGGTGTTCTGTTTTTCATTGTGGGAAGCAAAATCAAAGCAGTGCATTTCTGTGCCTGCAATGCTGCCACAAAGTCGTCCTTCTCACATAGTCTTGTTTGCATTTTGATGGGTTTTGCTTGCTCTCTGCCAGAGGGAAAAGCATGTACTAAGAAGTGAGGGAGAGTTTAAGCCTTTGCTTCTGAAGCTGCTGATTGCAGGTCCAGCGCAGGAGACATACTCTGTTAATAAATGGCTGTGTCTTGGTGATCCTTGTTCATCTCACTTCCTTCCAAGGGGAGTAGGAAGTGTGAGGTGTGCAGTCCCACCCTTCCTGCTGCACAGGTGTACTATAGCTGAGGCCCATGGCAAGGATCTCATCTCTAATAGATCTCATCTTGTAAGGTGCCTGCAGTCAGGAGATATTTTCCCCTTTAAGATGGGTACCTCTTCACTGCCTCATACAATGTGTCTCCATTTATTAAGGCAATGTCAGGCAGCAAAAGCATCACATGGCAGGTGAAACCTGCCCTTTTCAAGGTTTTTAATTATTGTTCAGCATGAGCTAACCTGAAGTTATTTTGTCTACTTGAAGTACACATGGGACTGGCAAAACATGCACACATATGTGCATGTTGGGGCCACCAAGCAGGATGGCTTTGGTGGGTGGAGAGTGTTGAGAAGCAGGAAGGACCTGATATGGAGCTGTACCATGGGGGTGCTCAGATCTTGCTGGTACCTTCAAAGTGAGTCTTTCTAACTTCTCATGCCATTAAATCCAAGTTCCCCTGGGGCTGTATTAACTCCCTAACCAGTCACCTCCAGATCTGGTTTCTGTTGCTCCAGCAGTATATGGGCAAGTTTGCTACAGCCAGTTGTAACACAAAAGGTGCAGTTCTGTTGAAGCCATTCTCAAAACTATTCTCTTCCCCCTCTTCATCTCTCCCAGCATACATTTAATTTTTAGGATGGTGCAGCTGGAAGTAAGAGAGAGAGAGGAAATGAGATGAGAAATACTGAAGGAGAGAACGTGCAGCTCCCCTTTAGCCTCTAACAAAATCCAAGCCCCACTTTAATGAATGCGTTTTCATGTCTGGTCCTGTCTGCCAATCCTTCCAGACGGCACCAAGGTGCTTCAAGACAAGGCAGCAGGTCCTTTAAGAGCATCAAGGGCTCAGTCTGAGCCTGGAGGGTCTTGTTGTGGCTGATTCCACCTAATCCTGTTGATTAATTTAATTCCAGGGCTAAGAGGCGCACAGAAGCACTGAATGGAGGTGGAAAGAAGAAAGGCAGAGGAGGAGGAAGGGAGATAGAAGAGTGAAGGGAATGAGGAGAGGGAAGACACATCCAGGCCATAATTAGGGAGAGTTTTCTTGTTCCTTTCCTCAAGCTCCAGTCTACTTCTGTTCCTTTCAAACCTCTCCAGAGAGCTCTGCCCAGCTCTTGCTAATTGTACCCCAACTGAACCGGGAGCATTATCCAGGAATGTGAGTTTGTGGGCCATAATGTACACATTTCCTCATAGGTCCCAGGACAAGCCTGGACTTATAGTTGTCACCTCTCCTGTGCCATCCTGCACACGTGCTTTGCCTGCACCCATTTCCATGGGGAGAAAAGAAACATTTTGCTTTATTCAGTTTTCCTCAGCTCATCCTCACTGAACATGTGGGACTTGACACTGATCAATGCAAACCTTCAGCAAGTCTCTTCACACCGTTATCTGTTACCCCTTGTACAAGCTGCCCTGTATCTCTGCTCCAAGAAGGTGCCTGTACATTTGAATAGCCCCCCCTGAACAGAGGGAAGAGCTTATGGATTTTCACACTGGCAGCTTTGCTTTCATTCCCATAATGAAGCTTTACTCTCTGTTTTTTTAAGAGCACCACAGAGGGATCTGAGCACTTTGGGGGTTTCTTTCTGAGCTACAGATCATTTACTGTAAATAATAAAGATGGAATTGCTCTAAAGGAAATAAAATGTAGTGCGATCAGTGCACATGCCCTGTAATACACACACTTTTCTCTTAGTTTTTTCTTTCCCCCTACTTGTCCTGCCCTGAGATTTTCCCTTCCATTCACCACTCAGTTCTGTTCTTTTCTGTCAGTCTTTAGCCAGTATCATATCCTAGGGGAGCTGTGTATTGGACAGCTAGCTGTTTCCTATCCTTCATCACAACTAGGGGTTGTTAAGCCACACAAGAAGCTGCTGCTAGCTATTTCTTCACCTTCCTATTTACAGGGTGTTCATTGCTGTCCATGCTGAGTCAGTGTAAAGTGCTACCAGCTCATGCTAATAATTGTTTCTATGGCAAATAGCCTGTTGTGCTGGAGGCTTCAAGCTGGGATTCACCCCCTGCTTATGCTGAGGGTAGTTTTTCACACAGGGATATGTGGCAAAAACTGAAGTGGATGAATCCCCTTGGATTTGCCTAGTGAAGGAGTCTCCTTGACTTACTGGTGCAGCTTTGTGAGCCTTCTAATTGCATAGAAACTCTGTGGTGATGATGGCAGTGGTTTGTCCAGCAGATTTCAGCTGTTTAGGGGTGGAAAAGACCTGTTAGATCCTTGAGTTGCATCATAGGTAGGTAAGAGAGGCTGCCCCCTGATAGTAGGGGATGTGTTAGATAATGGGCTCATACTTCAGTGTGTCTCAGCTGAAAGACTTTCTCTAATGAATCTGTGCCTGACAGCAGCAGCTGCACTGTGCTGACACCAGCTGGGTCCACACATACCCTGGGATTTTGCTTGCTCTCTTGGTTTCATCTTTGTAGTTGGGTTCTTGGAGCCTTGGACTTGGCACAAGGAGCTGTGGCTGCTTTTCCCAGCTTTGCTTCTGACTCACAGGGTGACTGTAGGTGGGTGACTTCCTCCATCCCTGCCACGGTTGTGAAATGGAGATAATGCCAGTCGAGAGCTGTCTGGATAAAGTTTTCATTGCAAGCTTTGGCTCTCTACCCTTTTAACCCTGTAGCCAGCACAGTTACCAGTGCTGCTGTTTGTAGCATTTGTTGTAGCTCATGACAGTCAGTTTTCCTCTCCCAGAGCTTTGTGGCTAAATCAGGGCTCCTTAGTTAGCAGCATAAAGCTACTGAAGAAAGTTTGGCTGTTTTCCCTTCCAGACCTTTGCAGCAAAAAAGTGAAGTGTGGGAGATAAAACATGTTATGGGTCTTTATCTAGACTTTTCTTCACTTGGGGAGATGGTGGATCCCAGGCTTGCAACTTGCGAGCAGTTGGACCAAAGGAGCAGATGAGATGCAGGTAGATGGTACATCATTGTTGTCAGGTGGCCAGAAGGTCATTTTGACACTGCTGTCACCATAGGACTTGTCAAAGAGTTTAGGGTTTTGTTACATGAGGTGTGAAACATGCTACAAAGTACAGTTCCTGTGCTAAGGACCTCACAGGCTGAGAGCTGCTGCTAAGCATGTATACTAACTACATGAAATGTGTGTTATGGGTGAAGAAACATGTTCAGCTGTAGTTAAGTGACATTTAACTTAGTGTATTTTCCTTCCCCTTCCTCACATCAACCCTTTCCCATCCTGAGCTGAACCCACTGCTCTCCTTACTTCTTTTCATATTGAGTATTTCCAGACAAAATAGTAATTAAACCACCAATAGTGACTGAAGTGATTAACTTAAAGACATTTACTGTATGCTGTAGGTTTCCAGATGTGCTTTTGCACAGCATGGGACTCGGAGGTCCAGATGTGCTTCTGCCTGCCCTGAATCATCTGGGACCCAGATGTGGAGGGCTGATATTTTCAAGTGCAGATGTTCCTTTGACACCACTTGGGACTCTGGACCTTCCTTGAAAGTGGACGTGACTCAAAAGCTGGTGTAGGAACAAATTTCTGCTATGTAGAGTAAACCTGTCCTTAATCCGTGGGACAGATGCTGCTCCTTTGAAATCAACAGTGACTTTCCCACTGTCTTCAGTGAATGAGAAAAGGTTCTTCATCTACAAAGATGAGCATGTGTAAAGACCCTGTGTATTGTAAAGCTAGAAGTAGAAGGAAAAACCTCTTAAGATGGTGTGTTTCCCCCAAAACAAACAACTCTGCAGCAGTTTCTCTGTCTCTAGCTCTACTGTAGTTAGAGTCCTGCCACTGCATCCTCCCTGTGAAGCTCCAAACCATAAAAGCATTTTTGTGCTGCAGTGAGCTGAAGGCAATGGCATTTTGTGGGGATCTCAGGATAAACAAGTGAGCTCCAATGGGATATTTGCCTCAGCCTCCTCAAACTGCTGCCGCTCCGGAGCAGCTGTTGGGGAAGTCACAGCTGCTGTTCCCAGCTCTGAAGAGAGAAAGGCACATTTTTGGATAATGATAGTATAGAGAGAGGCAAAAGAGAGGGCTGAAAACACTATTAGTAACTTTAGGAAAGTTGCTCATCAAGAAGAGCTTACAAATCTGGCTTTAATCCTGAATTAGCAAAGGTTTACCCCAAAGGAAAACTTCCTTCTCTGTGAGCACAGTATTTAACCACATTCTGGCTCTCAGTCTGCCTCTGAAAGACACAGTCAAGTCTGGTAGGGAAAAGAAGTAAGCGTGCCTTTAATGAATCTCCTATTTTCATGAGAGAGAAGGAAAAGGTGACCGAGGCCACATGTCTCACCTAGCTGAAAAGCTTCATGTATCACATTCTTCCTTCTCTGCCATGAACCAATGGCACATTTTTCACTGTCCTGAAAGCAGACATAAAGTTTTGGCCTGGCTGAGATCCTCCATAGATCAACACCTCACAGCAGGGAGCCAAGAGCCGCACATCTTTGAAACCCAAGCTTTGCTCCATGAGAGGCCCCTGGCAAACACTGGAGTCCCAGCTAACACTGGTCTTGATGTGGCCTCTCTCAAATCCACTAGGTCTGACTGTAGACTTGATGAATATCAATGGGGTGCTTTTACCTCCAGAAAAAGCGAAAATAGAGCAAAACTGGGCTTACTTATCCTAGCTATAGCTATTCAGTTCTGATTTTCATAGGTTGTCTTTTTACAATGCAGGGAAAAAATAGTAGTAGGAACCTACAGAAACAGCATAAAGTTTGTATATGTGTTGCACAGGGCAGAGTATTTGCTTTGATGGACACCACCACAGTAGAACTGAGATTACTTTGCTGGGCTGCTTAACTCTTCCAACAGCCTTTCTCCACGTGGCTTTTAACCACACAAGCCTCATCTCCTGCTTCTTTCCCACCCCAGGTAACAGGCTGGATGAAGGCTCTGATGTTGAATCTGAACCAGATCTGCCTTTGAAGCGCAAGCAACGCCGCAGCCGAACCACCTTCACCGCTGAGCAGCTGGAGGAGCTGGAGAAGGCCTTTGAGAGAACCCATTACCCAGACATCTACACACGGGAGGAACTAGCTCAGAGAACCAAGCTTACTGAGGCCCGAGTTCAGGTAAGGCCTAGAGCGAGTCTGCCTGGTGTCACAGCTTCTTATTTACCTTAGGGAAGGAGATGGTAGTGCTAAGGGTGTTGAAAGGTGGCATTGTGGATACACTTCTTCTCTAGAGCCATGTCCACCATGATCTGAGACTTAAATTGAGTTCTGCACATTCCCACGTTCCCACGGACTTGCAGATATGCCATTTGGATTTGTCCTGTTGCAGAGGTACCAGCTGGAGGGTTTCCATCCAGGTTGGGGCCAGGAGCCAAACTTTCCTTTGCTTGGCAAGGCGTTAAGCTCTCTGTTTTCTGTTGGAGGAAATCTTTCCATGTGCCTAGGATGAAGCAGTGTGCGTGGATGTTTGGTGTTTTAGGAGAAATCACACCATTTTCCAGGCTTGCCCAGGGGAGCAGCTCAGATTTTGCAAAGTTTGCAAGTTGTGTGTGTGAATTTTCATCAAACTTCTTTTCCCCCCTCCTTGATCTCCAGAGAGCACAAAAAGGGTGGGGGGAGAGAAGGAAGAGGGGAGGAGCAGGAAGGGAGGGTTTGAAGCCAGGGGACTCTGACATCTACACGATTAATAGCCCTTGAGGGAACTCCACACAGAGACCCTTATGTCTTCCAGATAAAGGCTGGGTCAGCAGTGTGTGCAAACACGCAGAGGGATAAGTAGTGTGAACAGATCGGGGGGTATAATAGAGTCCCTTGGGGAAAGGGAAGGAAAGGGGGAGGGACTGGGGATTGTGCTGGGTTAAAGAAGTGAAATGGAGACCCCAGCAGTCCATCCTCCGTGTGGCCAGAGTGATTTGGTTTCAGGCTAAGTACAGGGTCTCTGTGCAGGCAGCAGAGGGTTGAACACTGGGCGCTGGGAGAGGAGAGAAAGAGGTTTGTGACAGGACAACAGTTGATCCCTAACCAGCTCCTCCAAAACAAAGCAGGCTGGTTTTCCTTCCGTGCTTCTCAAGGTAATGAACTTGATGTGCTCACTCCAAAGACAAAGCCACCAAAAGATGTTGCTCTTTTCCCCAGCTGTCTGGGCATGGCCGTTTCCCTCTCCACAGCTGGGGTGTTCGATGGTTAAAGGCTTTTCCCATTAGCTTTCTTTCCCAAAGAAGTCACAGCACTGCAGTGGGTGCTCACTCACCTCCCTCCAGCTTTCTCTTGAAAGGTACTGGATGTACCTGACTCCAGCGTCCGTCAAGGTTTGGCTGTGGAGGCTGCCAAAAGGAAATCTAGCAGACTTTAAACTGATTCCAGTTTTGATCTCAGCCTAAAGACCATGGCAGAGTGTTCAGCACTAATAGTGTTAATTTGCTAGCCAGGGAGGTCTGTAGAGAAATGGAGCCTGGGAAAGGAACTAATTGAGGTGACTGAGTTACCAAAAGTTGGAATGTGTGAATTCCCTCATTTTTGTTTGCATATTCTGTTTCTAATTGCTCGTACTTGTGTAGATGTACATAAGATGTTAAGGAGGAAGGATGAAGGTAGATATTTCTGTGGCAAACAAAAATAAGGAGTTTCCAGAGGGGAACAGAGTTTAGGTAAGGCCTTTTTATGGGATGAGAGAAACCTGTGTTGATGAAGGCATGCTGGGAAGGAGGGAAAAACCCTGAAGCCACGGTGAGCAAAAACCAGAGGCAGGTTCTCTTTTCAGGGCACTCTGCCCTCACTGTGACAAGGCTGGGAGAAAGGAGGGAGGTGAAAGCAGAGCAAGGGACAACTAAATCAGTAAATAGAGAACCTTTCCCTTGTCTCAAGCTGTGATCCTCGAATCCCCCTACTTGCTTGCAGGCAGCTTGCGTGGAGGTTCCTGCCAGGGCTCTAGTAGCAGCTGTTCTCCGAGGCACATTCCTGATGGCTTTCTCATTCCAACATCCTGGCAGAGTCAGCTTCTTCCCACCACTTTTAAGCCTGCCGCCCCTTGTAAAATTTTCTGGATATCAGAGTAGATCTTTTACTGGCTCTCAGGATCTACAAACGTTAGTCAATCAAGTCCTTGTGGAAAAAGAGAAAAAGGCCTCCCCACACACACATCCACACATGTAGCCATCCAGCAGGGAATCTTCTGCCACCTTATAGTCTTCCTCCTCTCTCAACAGAGTGTTTAAGGCCAAGAGACGTGCTTTGGATTAAGGACAGCTGTAATAACAGTAGGCCAGCTGAGATGCGTCTGGGTGTTAAGGGCTATGCCAGCATCTCCCCATCCCTAAAAGCTTCATTTTAACATGTAAAATGGGAGTCAGACACATGTGAAGTGTTACAAAAGGGGCTCAAGCAGCCCTCAGTGTCTGGTCATTGCTTCAACCAGCTTCTGGATTTTAGTGCACCCTCTCTGCAGTACAGCCATGGCTGGACAATCCCTAGATCATATCCAGGTCTCCAAATCACAGTTCAGGTGTTGCTATTGGGCTATCTTACTGTATCCTTTCTTACTATATAGGGTGGTGAGGCCCTGGAACAGGTTGCCCAAGGGCATGGTAAATGCTCCATGCCTGGTAGTGTTCAAGGCCACGTTGGACAGAGCCTTGGGTGATGTGGTCTAGGGTGAGGTGTCTCTGCCTGTGGCAGAAGGACGGAACTAGATTATCTTAAGGTCCTTTCCAACCCAAACCAATCTATGATTCTATGATCGTATATACACAGCATCCCTGCACTTGAGTCCCATTTTGATAATCACTGTACAAGCACTGAACAAAAACAAGCAGGCTATCTGTTTGCTTTTTTTCTCCTCCTCACCTCTCTTTGCTTCTTACCTCAGTCTTACTTGTTCTCTCTGATACCTTAACATTCACGTACCATAATCACTTCCATGTGAAAGGCTGATAGCTCTGTTAAACTTTACTGGCAGGCCTCAGAGGCTGGCTGCTCACACAGCTGCCCAGCTAAGTGGAAGTTTGACACGTTGACAGCTAATAAAATTCCCAAGCTGCAGAACAAGAAGGGGTGGTGGTGGGAAGCAGCTCCAGGCTCTGCTTTCTCATCTGCTAGGAAGATCACAGGATGGTGAGCAGTATTTTTGCAAGATCACTGCAGTGGTTGTGTGGTTGAGACATGGGATTCCAGCATTCAGACTTCAACACACCCAAAGGTATGAGCCATGACAAGGTTAATCCCAAATTGAGCATAACCAGGGCTGAGGCTTCCAAATGGATCAGAATTCTGGTGCCAAACCCAAGCCCAGAGAGGCCACAGGTGGAAATTCCCACTGCCTTGTTTTTGTGCAAGGCAATGCCTTGACTCATGTGTCCATGCTAATTGTCCAGTGCTAAACAAATTCTTGCCCATCCACAAGTTCCCTTTTCCACCCTCCCAGAAAACAAACTGCTGAATGCCAAGTGTTCATGGATTTAAAAATGAAGTTTAACAGATAAACAATTCACTCAGCTAATTTAGTGGAAGCTTTGCCTTTGATCTTGAATGTATTTTTGGATTTTACACCAGGTTTTGCAATTATCTAACTGATGATGTCAAAGTTTTGGTATGGGAAAATACCCCTAAGTGGGATTCTGTGATAATTCTGCCTCTCCTCCCTGGCATTCCTTGAGATGTTTTCCAGAACAACCCTTTTCTCACAGTTTGTCTTTTTCAGTACAGTGTTTTTCAATAACAGAATAGTTTTGCCTGGACACTCTTGTCTAGGTGTAGAAATGACTTCTCAAAGCAATGCTGATGTCAAAAGAGACACCAGATACATCAGTCAGGGGTTTAGGGGTTCAGAACTAAACCTTTTCCTAAACAAGCCCATTTGTGGATCTGTTTGCCCAAATGTGTTTCATTTTTAAGGCTAGATGCAATAAACCTCTGTGCTTATTCCTGGTTTTTACTTGAACAGTGCTGACAGAAAGAAATAGAAGGAAAAACATACCAGTGCGTACACCCAAACTATCCTCAGGTCAGCAGCACAATCTCAGGTCACTGAGACATTTGACCACCACAAATAGACCTTAGTTGCAGGTTCCCACATGAGCAGCCAATCTCCCTTTTTCCTGCTGCTGTAATGAGTCAGATGTGATGAGCTCCGAAGTGTTATCTCAAAAAGCTTTCTTAGAAATGTACAGAAGTCATTCCCAAAAAAGAGATGGCAGCTTTTGCTTCTCAAGCATCACTTAGAGATGATTCAGATGGTGGTGCCACAGGCATGAGTACCACCAGCAATTACGTTAATCCTGGTTCCTATGGTTTGGGCAGTGGGTGCTCTATGGAAAGAAATCAGAAGCTTAAAGAGATGGGTGTGTTGTGATGCTGATGTCTGTTATTAATCCCCAGGAAATTCGATGCACTGAGAAACATTTATTTCAATAACAGAATTAAACCAGACAGCAGGAGTTGCAAGCCAGTGCTTTATTGATCATTTTTATGATGGATACCGTTGTGATTTCTGCCTGGGAGAAAATGGCTGTTTCATTTAATAAAAAGCCTCAGAGCAATTCTGGCTCTGAAATCTCTGTGCATTTCTAGGCTCCTCAGATAATCTGTATTTTCTGACACAGTTTCAAGCTGTAGTAAACAAACAGCCATATTCTAGATCAGACATGCCAAATGGAGCACCAGCAAAGAAATTCCATTCTATTTTCCCTGAGATTTTTCACAAAGCAATTCTGTTCTCAGCGCAAAGCAGCTGAAAAGCACCCATTTACAGCAGCATTCTGCACTCTAGGTTCCAGAAGTACATGGATTTCTCAGGAACTTCTCCACTGTTTGTGCTGTGTGCTAGTGGGGACCCCAGTGCTCTGTCACTGTGCTCAAAGCTCTATCCCGTTCTCTGCTATGGTGCTTGTTGAAGGAACAATGCAATGGTTAGCAGGTCTCCCCAGCTCCAGGCATTAACTGGAGCCATGCAAAGCTGCTGGAACCCGATGCTTGATGTTTTGCTTCCCGAACTCTTTGAGGTGTATCCAAACTGGCTTTTCTGAAGCAATACCCCTCCCTTAAAGGTCAGCTGAGAATGTTTTCTTTCTTCCTGAGGGTTCCACTACTTTACATTTCCTGTGCTGACGGCTGCGAGGGCGTTAGGACACAGCAGCTGCCCTGGGGTTCTTGCAGCACCGAGGAGCTGTTGGAGGAGCCGGGGCTCCCGTTGGCAGAGCCTGGCTTGGCACGCTGGTGTTGCACGGCGCGGGGCCAGCCGCACTCTCGCACACCGGAGCGTCCGCATCGAGAGCCCAAAGTAAGAACAGCCCCTGGCACATCCAGGCCGTGAGAACCGCCGCGGTGCTGCCGCTGCGTGTGCCCAGGCACGTCGGGACAGCCGCGGTGCGGTGCGGAGCAGCAGCCGACTCCCGGGAGAGGTCGGGCCGGTGGTAGTGCGCTGTTCCAGCCAGCGTTAAAGAAGCGACGCTGCAAGGTGATGCCCGCGAGAGCATCCTCATGTCTCATGGAGATCGGGCTGGAGAAAGGTGCTAAGGAGTGAGGTCGGTCGGCTGCAGTCTTGTAACGTTACTGTTTGCTTAGTGAATGCTTGATGTCTCACGGCGTTGCTGCTGTTCTTTCACATCTTTCCAGCCTGAGTTAGAAGCAGAAATGCAATTGAATTAAAGATTTTTCTGCTTTTTACTTGAACAGTACCAACAGAAAAGAATATAAGGTAAACCAAAGCAGTGAGTACGCCCAGATTATCCTCAGGGCAGCACCACGGTCTCAACTCAGAGACGTTTGCATACCACAAATAGACCTTGGATGCAGGTTCCCACACAAACAGCCAATACCCCAACTAATATGCTCCAAATAAACCCTCATTCCACCTACAGGTCACATAAAAATTAACAAAACCAAACTATAAAGCAAATCATCAGGTATCCAAACTATAGCAGCAAGTCTTTTTCCATCTGAACTTTGGAAAAGACAGAGATGATCTCTTAAAATTGCAAGCACATCCTATGTCTGTATCTAAGGGCTGATTTAGAAAAGCATCAGCACTTTTGGTATTCGTAGTAGAATTACAGTAACCCAGCCCCCTTGGAAATAGAAATGTCCCACTGACAGAGGACACAGTCCCAGCTCTGTAAGCCTGAGGGCATCCTGCTGGAGACAGTCAGCACTATTCCGTTAAGTATATTATACTTCAGTGCAGATGAAAATGATAAGCCTAATCCTGCAGTCCTTCTGGCAAAGCATTGGTGCAAATCAACAGGGATGAATATCAACTTCAGAACATGCAGCCTAATTTGAAAAGAGCAGCTTGGTTTGTATGTGTAGGGTAGGGAATCTGTACAAAACAAAGGGAGAAATTCATGGCAGAGTTCTCCTTCCAATTTGTTGGCTTCTGCAGTTGGAGGAGTCCTTTCTGCTTAGTAAGCCCTGATTGTTTGTTAAAATTGTGGATTTCTGTGTTGAGATGCAAGCACTGGAACTGACTCTTCTCTTGATTATTTGTAATATTCTGCTTTGGAACCAGCAGTAGAGCTGCAGCCTCATGCTCCCAGCCTGAAAAAGGCATCCCCTAAACAATGTGCTAACGATTGGATTTTCTTACAAAGCACAGAGGGCCCAGAGGCCAAAGCAATGAACAAGATCCCAGCTCCTGGGCTGGAGCACTTGTGTGGAACACTGTGCACTCAGCTGGCCTAAATGGAAGTCATTGAAGTTGCACTGATTTATAGCAGCGCAGTGTCTGTCCTATTGTATTCAAAACAAATAGGGCCTCCCAAAGGCTTTATGAGGAGAACCTTTATCACAAAATTTGCAGTCCAACAAGGGTTTAGACCTAAATATTTCTCATACACTTTGCTCACGTGCCCTGTGCTGAACCTCTGCTTCTGTGTGTGCCCGGTAAGTGAGTAGCTAGCACATGTGGCTCTGGCCTGTGCTCTGTCTCCCCAGCTAAGGAGGCTTTCTGTTTACTGGGACACCGATTAAAGAGATTCTGTTTAGCCAACAATGGAAAAGATGTATAAGAATCAGGAGGAGGGTTTACCAAGGTGTTATAATCTTTGAGCCACCTCTCATAGTGCTTAAGCTGTTTTTAAAACCTCACAGCTTTTACTTTTGCAAAGAAAATCTTGATAGTGGGAGTCATGTGCTGCTGATTTTCTCTTAAGCCTAGCCTATCTCTAGCTAAACAATAGCAGCAGGAAACCTACTCTCCAACATCTCATTCACCTCCATGAGGTGTGAACATCAAAGCCTGTTTTTAGATGTTTAAATGCAACTCAAACACCATTAAGATTTGGCCTTCTAAAAAGCATTCAAATGGAGAGAAAGCACTTCATAAAATACAGCTTTCTGACAGCAGTGAACAGGTCCTCATGTCCTTCAGCTCCCACAAGCCTCAGTCATCCTCAGACACAGGGTGTACAAAGAGCTAAGTAAAACAAAGGGTTTGTTTTAAGTTTGAGCTTAACAGAATTTATCCTCTGACAACTCAATCACTGAGAAGCAGTTTGCAAAATGCAGAGCTGGAAAACGCAACATTTGCAGTCATTCATTCAGTGTCAATAGTAATTTCATTCAGTGATAATTTTTAATTTATAGGTATTATTACCTTATATTACAGTAAGAGGTGAAGCTGCTTCACTGGGCAGAGTTGAGCTTGGAGCTGTGAAGCCATGAGGCCAAACCTGAGCTTCAGATGTCTCAGTGTGACAGTGAACAGATCTATCCCATTTCTTCTGCTTCCCTGACCAGAGTACCACATTCATAGCAACAAAGTGTTCATGCTGTGATGAGCACTTAAAGGTAGAGATGACCTTTTGGTTGAGGAAGTGTTTGTGGCATTAATGCCAAGATTAGAAAGAATATTGCAAGAGTAAAGTAATCCATGTCACAAGGAAATATTTCACTACTAGCAAGGGTTTATTTAAAAACAAAAGCAAAAGACTTTTTTTTTTTTTTCCTAAAAAATCCACATACCACAAACTGTTTATTGAAATTCTTCAGTAGAATCCCAGCCTGGTTTGGGTTAAAGGGACCTTAAAGCTCATCCAGTTCCAACCCCTGCCGTGGGCAGGGACACCTTTCTCTTAAGCAGGTTGCTCCAAGCCCCTGTGTCCAACCTGGCCTTGAACACTGCCAGGGATGGGGCAGCCACAGCTTCTCTGGGCACCCTGTGCCAGCGCCTCCACACCCTCACAGGGAAGTTTCTGCCATATATCCAACCTAAGTAGGTTACTGTAAATAGCTAACACCTTCAAGAACTGGGCTATGCCAGGAGAAATATGGGCTAAATTCATAGTATAATCTCATTTGTGAAGAGTCATTTGTTCTGCTCCACTAACCTTGTTTAATATTTATCTTAACCATCTTGCCCACAAGTGACAGAAGCTCAGCTTTTTACGCACTGAACCAAAGTGTCACTAGCTACAGCTGCATCTCTAAACACATGCAAAAATCTGTGTGCCTAAAATCTCTACATGCTCCTGGGCTTTTATGCTTATTCTGTAAATATCTGAATTATCTCAGTAGCCTCAATGATGCCTCTTCATCAGGGATTGTAGCAATAGGTGAAGTAGTGATCGTTCAAACTAAAACAAAGGAAGTCCAGGTTGGAGATCAGGAAGAAGTTCTTCCCTGTGAGGGTGTTGATGCCCTGGCAGAGGGTGCCCAGGGAAGCTTTGGACAAGGCAAGGCAATGCAGTACAGGAATCTGTGCTTGCTCAGAGAAGAACCTGGACAGGACCTGATCCAGCAGTCACCTCTCTGCAGCCTGGGAAGGGACCTCAGCTGACTTAGGTGGAATTTTGTTGGTGTGCTTGGAACATAAATGCCCACATGACGCTTTCCACCTGGTTCCTGTAACCTCCTGGGCCTATGAAAGCAAACACATGTTGCATCTCCCATTCTACTGGAGAGCAAAGGCACAACTTGGTTTTTCCATCCCTGTTTCCATTTAGGAGCTCATTTATCCCATCTATCTTTCTCGAACATCAAGTCCTGATTAGGCTGAGCAGGAGCACAACAGGCTTTCTTTCCCACAGGAGCCTCTTTTGACCTTCCTTTCCTCTCCTTGTCTGACAAATTGTGGGAGCTGACCCATATCTGGGCGGCTGCAGAGATAATTCAGTCCAGCCCCATCCTGGCAGGCAGCTGCCTTTGCAGCCCTTCTCCACTGGTTGACAGCAAGTGACTGGGGCATCCCAGGCCTGGCAAGGTTGGGTGCAGGCATTCAGGTTAAATAAGAACCAGTTCTAACCTTTGCCCCAAACCTAATCTGGCTGGGATGATGAGCTCTTGTGATATCAGCTGGTTCTGCAAGGCAGACAGTGATGGATTGGAGAGGTTTCTTAGTCTTGCTGTGCCTTCCTCTCCCATCTGTGAAGATAACAGATTGAGTGATACTCTGCAGTGAGCATCTAGCCTTAAGGAGCAGCATATTCACTTACTGCACAAGGTGCATATGGCACAGTGAAGGACTCTTGTCTTACCTGGACCTTGGCTATGACACGAAGAACCTGCTTGGGCATCTTTCAAGTTATTTTTCATGAGGACATTCCTGTATCTCTCTGCTTCCCCTGAAGCAGTTTCTACGGCATTTCCTGTCTAATGAATGCATCCTTTGGAAGACAATTCACAGGGACAAAAGCCTCAAATGTCTCTAGCAGGTGCTAGCTATTGTCTTCAGTGGCCTACATTAGACTTCCATGTGCTTTGGAAAGCAGCATGTTCACACCGTGCAGGAGCTCTTTGCAGTGCACAAATGATCACCAGGAACTTGTTTTTTTGAGAGGAAACATGTTTTTAATGCTCTTGGATTCTTCACAGAGCCTTTTTCCCTACCTTTGTCCCAGCATAGAACTGCAGTCATGCAATCCAGCCCCAGCAGCCTCTAGAATGTATCCACAGACCAGCAGCTTCAAATCTTCCTCTTCCTCTTCTTCTTCCCACCAGTGTGGGTTTAGCAGCCGTAGCCTTCACCCAGGTTTAACATGGTGTAACAGGATCCTCTGGCAGGGGGAATCTTTAGTAGCTGATAAAACCTTAACTGTTGGGAAATGAAAGCAGGTTCCCTTTGAAGTGCACCTCCCATTTCAGCTCCATGCTCCAGCCTCTCTATTTTAACTGTCAATAAAATGGTTTATAAGCATAAAGGCCTGAGCCACCTTTAAGGCAGGGAAAGGGAAAGAATTGCTAACGTCATTTGCTGGAATGGATCATCTATTTTTTTCTGTGGGTTAGAAATAAGAGGCAGAATCAACCTGTTTGAGCCATGAAATGTCCCTTCTTCTGCACGGGAAGAAAAATCCTATCAATTGCTTTGTGGAAGGTTTCAGTGTATTTGTGGCTGGATTCTTCAGGCAGGCTTTGGTAGGAAGCACTACTTTTAAGCATGTAGTTGGGAATCTCATTTGGTGCATATGTATTTACTGTTATTATCATTTCTTATTTCTTTTGCTCTGATGCTTCAGCTAAGAAGGAGCTCTTGCTGTGCCAGGTATGGTGCCTACTGGCAGTTAGAAAGAGCCTCTATCTCAGCTGGCTGGTTGTTGAAATAAACTGAGATGTTAAGAAAATGCAGATTTCATCCTCAATTTAGAGGTGGTGATCTGATGCGTGGCTTGTTTAAGGACCCAAATGTGTTGAATGCAGCAATGTTTCCAGTGATTTCAAATGAGAAAAGCAATCTGTATGTCCTAGAAGGAGCCTGTAGCATAAATAAGAACTGACTTTGTCTGTTTGTAGTGCATTCTGAAAGTTGGCTTTCCAAAGCCTATTGTAGACTAAAGTAAGCAAGACACCCCAAGAACAGCCCATTCACAGGCCTCTTTTATTGACTCTACCCTGTTGTAAAAGGATCCAGAGTATCCTTTTATCCCCTTTAAAAACCAAAGGAACCACTGGCTGTGGAGAAGCAAGGCAGGAGGAGTTGTACACACAGGTTCTGACCAGCGGGTGCAAACATGTGCGTTGGTGCATGGACATCAGTAACCTCACGTGGCATAACATAAGGCAGCACAAACCTTTCTAAGCTGTGTTTTGATCATGTGTTAGCCAAGCCAACTGACAAACCACCACGGGCATGGTGGGGATGGTGTCGGAGAAACATGTCCTGTACCAACCCATCTCACTCCACATGCTGCTTCTGAACTTCTAATCCTGAGTGGATTTGCCAGCATCTGGCTCTTGGATATAAAAAAAGGAATTTTCCCACCCTTTGTGATGTTGGGAAAGTGTCAGAACTCACTGAGTGGCTTTTACATTCTTGGAGTTGGGTTTTCATTTCCCTGCCTGCATTCAGAGCTGCTTGCTTATATTCGCCTTTCAGGTATTTTACTTTCTATAGGCTATTCTCAGCACTGGGATTTCTTTTTTGGAATGGAAGTTCTTCCAGCCTGGGACCAGGCCTCTTGCTCTGCAGAAAGAAGGTTTATTTCTCTCCTTATGTTCAACTAATAGCAATATTAGGGGTTTATGCCCCTATCTGCAAAAGTGGAAGCAAAGAGGAACCATGTTCCATGCCCTTCATTTGTATTACTCCTAAACACTGTGCCACGGATTGGACTGTATAAAAGAGTTGTGAAGTGCTACAGCCCTTAATGTTCATTCATTTCTCTCTCCTTAACTCTGTCCTAGATTTTGCTAGCGACTTCTGGTGCCAAAAATGGGCACAGGGATTCTGACCTGCATGGACTTTGTTGATCAGTGCAGATCGGATGTAAGCTGACCCATTTGTGTCAACCTTTTGGAAGGTGCTAAGAGGTTCTACTGCTTCAGCCAGTAGTGCCGTGCAGTAGGAACAGGTCTGTAAAACAACGCATTGGTGCCAAGGACCTGACATCAGCACTGTCTACATTTCAGGGGGCTTATTTTAGACCAACTCTTCCAAAGAAAAATGGGTTTTCACTGTACAATGGATGTGAATAGCAGCATGAAGTGAAGGACTAGGTCCTTCCCAGCCAGCACCAGCTCACACAGAGCTATCATTAGCAGCTTTTAATCAAACTGTTTCCATGTAGATGAGGAGAAAGAGCACTAATAGACTGATCTGAAGAGCCTCACAGAAATCTGTGTGTCTGGTTTTGCAGCAAGAACCACTGCAGTGCATGTGGACCAAGAGCCAACACTCAGTTAAATAAGCAGCTTTCAATGAAAACATGCTGCCTTGTGAATTAGATGGACCCACAAGTGCCAGTAAGAAAAAGGCAAACCAATAAGTGCCATCTGCAGGGGGACTTAATTTAAAGGTCAGAGATACCCACTTTGAGATTGGTATCACATCTGAAGTACAAGGCACATTGGACTGAGGTTCTGCTCTATCTAGGGAACGGAGCTTCGCTTTGGTTCACAAGATGAGGGGCAGTTTGGACTCAAACCCTTGTAACCCCAGCTTCTGATCTGACATTGAGCAGCTTGGAAGCCTGATGGAGGATTTCCCCCCCTGAATGCTTTACACTCTTGATTTTTGCTCCATTTTTTCTTGTTGCTGTGAAATTTAATCATGTTTTCTAGACCTTTAGGCCTCACAAAGTCCAGCAGCTGCATTCTCATCTGGCTTGAAAGCTTATCCACATACTTCTGAACCCCAAACAGGGATGGGGCCTGAGAGCCTCTCTGATTAAATGAAGTAAACCAAGGCCAAGAGACAGCTTGAGAAGCCCTTTCCACGATGCAGAAGGCAGATTGCCCATGATAAAATACATCAGGGCAGACAAATGCATTTAGGAAAATCTCCCTTTGAGTTTTACAGGTAAACTAGCACTATAGGAAATGTGAACCCAGCTTTGCGTGTTCATTAATGCTGGCTTTATTGTGCATTAATCCTGGGTTTATTATGCATTAATACCATGTTTATTTTAATGCACAGAGATTGAATTTGGCTGCAGTACAATCCTAGCGCACACTGCAGTGCCTCTTGCAAGGAGAGCATGTCTTAGCATACAGACAACAATGATTTGCTGCAGTACAGAGAAGCTGAGAAACCCCTGTATTCCCTCCGGTCTGGTTCTATCTATTTAGCTTGTCTAACACTGAAACCATGATGCTAATCTGTCTATTTATCCCTTCTAACAGAGCAGCCGTGTTGCTATTATGGTACTTAATCCTTCAGCATAATTCACATAGTTGTCAGATAACGAGGCAGAATGGCCAGGTGGTAGCAATGCATCTATTTGCTATGGACTCTCTTGGAATAATACACAAGCTAAATTATTCCTCTTCATCTCACCCTGCTGCTGATACATGCTTCCACGCACTGAGGAGTATCTTTAACAATTCTAAATGCAAGTCTCTCTTCACCGAGGAGACAGGGTGGTGGTAGCATTGACATAGAATCATGGAATGGTTTGGGTTGGAAGGGGCCTTAAAGCTCATACAGTTCCAACCCCTACCATGGGCAGGGACACCTTCCACTATAGCAGCTTGCTCCAAGCCCCATCCAACCTGGCCTTGAACACTGCCAATGAGGCAGCCACAGATTCTCTGGGCAACTTATGCCAGAGCCTCAACACGCTCACAGTAGAGAACTACCTGATCTCCAACCTGAACTTCCCCTGTTTCAGTTTGAACCCCTCACTCCTTGTCCTGTCACTGCAGTTCCTGATGAAGAGTCCCTCTCCAGCATCCTTGTAGCCCCCTTTAAACACTGGAAGCTGCTCTGAGGTCTCCACACAGTTTCTCTTCTCCAGGCTGAGCAGCCCCAATGTTCTCAGCCTTCATCTGGGAGGAAGGAAGCTGAGGATCAGAGACGAGTTCTTTCAACGTCTTTGTCAGGCAGGAACTTGAAGCTGGTTTTGGCCAGTGCTGTAATTCAGGCTGTGTTTCCATCAGCAGCCCAAGTGAGGTAGGGCAGCAGCTCAGGGTGAGTCACATGTGGCCTTTCCTCTCCCTGTCAGGTGTGGTTCAGCAACCGAAGAGCGAGATGGCGCAAGCAGGCGGGAGCGAACCAGCTTGCAGCTTTCAACCACCTGCTTCCGGGGGGATTCCCACCGACAGGAATGCCGACCCTCCCTCCGTACCAGCTGCCAGACTCCACCTATCCAACAACCACCATTTCCCAAGGTGAGCACTCGTTTGCCTGCATTGCTTGTCTTCTCTAGCCCTAGGTCATCCCGTCATCCCTTCCCTGATCCATGACATCGCATTGAGGCTCTTGTAATACACAGGTGGTTTTCCTGGAGTTGGGATGACCAGTCTTTTCCTCAAGTCAACAGTTTTCTCCTCTACCTCATGGTCCTTTTTGCTGTATCAATGTGTCTCATGGCTGTAGTTGTTTTGCTCCGCTTTGAAATGATGAGCACATCACTAGAAAGTATCATATAAGAAATCCAGCCTTCTGGGTAAATCTTCATTTTGGGATTCAGTGGAAGGAATGTAGCTGATTCCAGTTGGCTTTGGCCTTTATAAAAGAATTAACAGCTTATGTTCCGCTCTCCCTGCAGATGGGGGAAGCACAGTACACAGACCCCAGCCACTGCCACCATCCACCATGCACCAGGGAGGACTTGCTGCAGCCGCCGCTGCTGCTGACACTGGCTCTGCCTATGGGGCCCGACACAGCTTCTCCAGCTACTCGGACAGCTTCATGAATGCTGCAGCTCCTGCCAACCACATGAATCCTGTCAGCAATGGCCTCTCTCCACAGGTATGTGACCCGTTTCTATTCTCTTTCTTTGGCTGACAGTATTTGGCTGATTCAGATCCTCTGAGAGCAGGACAGGCTTCTGGCTATCACAGTGTATTATGATTAACAAGGGTGTTATTGTCACAAACTTGTGGAGGCAGCCTGGTTAAAGCAAGGAGTTTGTTGTAGTGTCTGTCCTGAGCTCAGCACTGCACTGCCAGAGCACTTGTATCCTGTTAGCTCCCATATTCAAGTTAGCACACTGGAATCACGAACACCAGGACCAGGAGCACTGGTGTTCCAGAAAAATTCCAGTGCAGGTGTGGGCCCTTCCATGGTGGGGTTTTAGCCTTGCTGTTCTAGCTACTTTCCTCAGGCTCTCTTTAGTAGCCCATGATCTGTGGGTGACTGATTTAGAGATTAGCTGAAGCCAGCTTGTCCAAGTCTGGTTGGAACATGACAGCTGTATGGATCCAAGCTTCCTCAAAACACAGGGATGTAGATCTGGGATTTAGCCTTGAGAAACTAACTGCCGTGCAAACAGTTCTGGTAATGCTTTCCACAAGGTCACAGTAAGAGGTGTAGGTAAGCTTTAAAGGAGGAAAGATAAAGCACATCCTTGATTTTAAAACCTCTGCCTGAGCTCAGAATGGAGCACCCATGAGCTGATTCTGTGCTCCAAGCCTCAGGGCAGCCACCTCTTGAAGTGCCCAGTCCCAGGTTTGATCCAGCTTCTGCCAGGTATCTCTGTGGCTTTTCAGAGCTGGTGTGACAGAGAAGCAAACTTCTGCAGTGTGGAGAGGTTAAAGCCTCCATCATCAGCTGGTCTAGAGAGGGCAGAGCTTGTCCTATGTGTGTGCTATGGGAGTAGACTTCCATTTTCAGCTGGTGAGCTGCACTGAAGTCAATGGAGATCCCACGATATAGCAGTTTTCCGTCACCTCATTAGATAGAGCCTTTACCCTTCTGTTCAGTGTACTTGCTGTAATCTGCATCCTGAAAATGAACAGCCAGGACTTGCATTCATGTGGTGCCTGCCATCCTGGAGAGGTACCAAATACATTTCACTTTTGCCCTCAGTCACTTGTGAAATATAAAGACACGTGAAGTGCACTATAGGAGTTGTTTCAAAGTGGCCAGTAACACTGTTTAAGACAGAAAGGGCAAAATAATATGAAACTACAAGGCATCTGAAATGAAAAGCCTACAGCTGCTGAGAGAGGAGTCCAATAAATGGGGACATCAGAGAGGTAGATAGACATTAAGGTCCAATAACTTGTAATCTCTTGGGTGTCAAAAGAGACATTGAGTGTCAATGGAAAGAGGGAAATTTTGCAGCTTCTCCAAAATGATATAAACCCCTACTTTTATCTTTGAATGCTCATGAGTTGGAAAATGTAAAAGGGTGACTGGTATTGCTGAATGTTGCCTCAACCAGTGTCATTTGTATGGGAAGTAGGGGGACATCTTTCTAACAGGGACTTTCTAATAGCAGTGGGTTGAGGAGAAAAGCAGACAGTATGGAGTTCAAAAGCATGCTGCAGGTTAGATGGTCCAGGGCGTGTGATTAATTCAGATTATCACAAGTGCAATTTAGCACCACAGAATAAGGATGTGATAAGCTGCACAAGCATTAGACATATACAGGTCCATCATGCAATTTCCATTTCTGTAGCTTCATCATCTTCTTACTAGTGTCCTGCTCACTAAATCAGGGGCTCATTGGAATGACCAAACCAGCAGTGTATCTGTGCTTATCCCTATCTCAAATTACCCTGCCCCAGGCTCAGGCTAGAGGAAGATGAGTCCTGAGCCAATAAGCCCTTTGTATGGGAAAGAGAGGACACATTATCTGGCAGTCCTGAAGAAAAGAAAGCTTTGCACCCCCAAGAAGAGGAGATTCCCATTTTCCTAATGCATTTAATCATGTGAGGGCCAAGACATCAGCATATGAATTCTTCCATTTCTTTTGTACTAACCCAGGCTATTTTATGACTGCTTGATCTTTACTTGTCTGCTCCCTTCCTGCCTAAGTCCTCTGCTGTTCGTAGTGGAAGGATGCAAGAAATACTCCAAACAGCATGAATGAGAACTCATAGAAATGTCCTCTTTTATGGAGCAGGTGGGTAAAAACTTAGTGAGGTCTCAATAGGGAATTCAGTGTGTGATGATCAGCCATGTGATTTATCATAGAATCCTGGGCTGGTTTGGGTTGGAAGGGACCTAAAAGCTCATCCAGTTCCAACTTCTGCCATGGGCAGGGACACCTTCCACTGGAGCAGGTTACTCTGTGTATAATTCAGCTGTCCCACAGCATTACAGGTAAACCCTATTGTGCCTCAACCCTCTCATCCTCCTGTACAGCTACTGATGGCACCTGGCTGCTCTCTGCAGGGGTAGATGTTAACTACAGGGAAGGAGAGAGTTCAGGAGATAGAAAACAATTGGCAACTTAAAATGAGGGCCGTTTGAGCTGCAAACAGACAGTTCTCTGGTTTCAGCCCTCAGCAGCAGCAGGAGGGACATTTCTTTGCAGTTTAGACAAGGAGATGGGGGCCGGCCTGGCCCAGAGCTCCCAGCATTTGCTGCCGCTTGCTATCCAGTTACCGCGGATTGGGTGTCCCAGCCAGAATCCACCAGACGGGCTCAGTGCTGGCAGCTGAAATTCTAGAGGAGAAGTGTGGTATTTCCATTCTCACAACAGAGAGAAGGGGATTATGTTTGGCCACTGTGGGCTCCGTCCCCCCACGCACACACACACTTTAGTGCCCCTCCTCCTGCAAGTTGTGCCCAGCCTTTGCGTGGGAAAGGGCCACATTTCTTGCTTGGGTTCCAGCCTGGAGAGCACAATACCTTGTGCCTGTCCAGCTCTGCTGCTGGGTCCCCAGAACAATTCCCACGCAGTTTCCCTAGTGTAGAGGCCATTCTGCCTCTATTCCAGACCTGAGACTGTCAAGGAGAGAGAGGGCAACCTGGAACTTTTGCCTTCAGCTGCTTCATCCCATGATGCTTCATGTGAGAACACCAACTTGTATGTGCAAAGGATAGTCGCATATGTTTTAACCACTACCAAGCATGACCTCTCATGTCATACTTCTTCCTAGACCTCAGTGAGAGCCCTCAGGGTGGCCCAAGCAGTGATTTGTGCTGGTTTTGTGCAGGGACAGCCTTTGTAACACAGAGGTACTGCTCTAAGTGTTGCCTGTTAGCGGCGGCCAGCTTCCCAGGCTGGCCAACTGCAGCCAGATGAGTCACCTTCCATCTGTCAGGATGCGCTGGGGGGCTGCAGCAGTCACAGATCATCAGCAAGTAGGTTGGTACCAGAACATGCAGCAGCCAGGTTGCAGTCACTCCCCAAGGCTGTGTGGGTTAGCAGCAGCTGTCACAGGTTCAGCTGGGCTGACTCAGTGGCTTGTAACTGCCTCCAGACTGGTGTTAATGCATGTGCCAAGACTTAGCAAGGGTATAGAGACCCAAAGTGAAGTAAAATTTGAAGAGTAACCAGTTAGCTGTCATAGGGTGATTTCTGGCCCTGGAGCTTCTGTCTCATTTCTCACAAGAGTGGGTTATAACCCAAGAGTGTGGGATTTCATAAATCCATCATAAATGTTTTTGACTCATTTTCATCCTACAAAGGAATCAAATCTTCCATTTCTCTGAGAATACCTATCAACCTCAACTGGAACAAGGCTAGGCACCAAGATGTCCTTAGCAGGGTCATCCTTCCTGCTAGCAGTGAGAACAAAGTCTGCATCCATTTTTGAGCTTCAGACTTGTGCTGGATGAGTATCACCCTTTACCATGGCTGGGATAACGCTGGTGACATATAGCTCAGTATAATGATAAACTCAATATCAAGCACGGTGACATCTTGATCAGCATCTGACATTCCTTCAAGGAATGTAGATGGTTCAGCATGGGATGAGGTGGGAGGAAATTAGGCAGTAAGTACGTATGACTGCTTCTCTGCCATTATAATGATGGGAAATTCCTTGGATGCTTTCCAAACAGGAAAGAAATAGGGCCACAGTGCATTCTGCTTTCCTCTCTAAGCACATCTCTTCTGCCTATTAAAATGTCTTCATGTTCATAGGATGTTGTCCTGTTTTTGTATCTTAAACATACCTGACCATTCACTGCAGCATGTTGGGGTCTTGCAGGGGGTCATTCCAAAGGAAAAGATCCTTGGGGTAGTTCAGCCTGGAGAAGAGAAGGCTGCATGGAGACCTCATAGCAACCTTCCAGTATCTGAGAGAGGGCCTATAGGGATGCTGAGAGGGACTCTTCATTAGGGACTGTAGTGATAGAACAAGGGATAATAGGTTCAAACTTAAACAGGGGAAGTTTAGATTGGATATGAGGAAGAGGTTCTTTACTGTAAGGGTGGTGAGGCACTGGAATGGGTTGCCCAGGGAAGTTGTGAATGCTCCATCCCTGGCTGTGTTCAAGGCCAGGCTGGACAGAACCTTGGGTGACATGTTTTAGTGTGAGGTGTCCCTGCCCATGGCAGTGGGGTTGGAACTGGATGATCATAAGGTCCTTTCCAACCCTAACTATTCTGTGATTCTGTGATCCTTATTTTGTTGCAGATGGCCCTTGTGTGGCTGGGGAAGACATTGAGGTATAGTTAAGAGTCGGGAGTTTCCTATACTTTCAGAACATGTTATTTCTGAGACTTCTGAATCTTTTAACAAACCCACAGGATCACCCAGAGATTAAGACAATTTCAGGATAGGAAAAGCCAAGAGAAACTTGTTCACCATCTCATATTTGTTTCTTTCATTTTTTTTTAGGGCTTTTCAGTGGCTTTTTTTGCTCTGGGAGCAAATTTATTCCCAGTATAATGGCAGTATCTGAGGTCAGATTTTAAACAATTTCTGGGTTTGTCACCATTTCTTGATCATGTTCCTGGAGCAGCACTTGAAGCACAGGCCAGGCTCTGCCCACTCTAAACTCAAGGACCTTCATACTCTGCGTAGCTGCAGCACAGTTTTGCTTCTCCTGACATCATCCTTCCACTGTCCGGGCTAATGTGTTCCTCATCCTCATTGCTTAGGATTAGTGATCATCTGAATCCCTATCAGGAGCACACTGATTCTGGCAGAAGCAGGAGAAGAGCCAGCTGAGCCCTGGTTCTGGGGGGGGAAAGCTGGCACTTAGGAAGGACACGATGTTGGCTGGCATGAGGGGAGCAGTATCCCGGTGCCTGGCTCCAGCAAGACAGCGCTTCCTCCGTCAGTGATGTGGATCCCTTCTGTCTGCTTCCTTTTCTTCCCTTCTTTTTTTCTCGTTGGAGACACTGTGCCTATAATAAGCATTCAAAATGAGTCTTGCTGGGCCAGGAGAAGGGGAGGAGAAGAAAGGGGGAGGAGAGAGAGGATGAGATTTGGGGGGTATGGAGAAAAGGAGGAGGGGGTTTAAATAGCAAAGAATTAGGAAAAAAAAAAAAAAGGAATCTGATGCAAATCACTAGTAGAGAGAAAATTATGTGCAATTACCCAAGCGATACTGGGCAGCCGTGCCCACCCCAACCAACAAGATCTCATTAACAAGCAGAAAATAAGATTGAAATGGTGTGTAAAAGAGCTGAAAAATGAATTTGAATGCTGCATTTGTCCACAATTACCCCCTCGTTCACACATATTTTATTGCAATTTTTTTATTATTCTTAATCTTTCCATCCCTCAAAGCAGATTGGGAACATCCTGGCATTACAGTTGCTGAGGGAGGAAGCATTAAGGATTCCCTGTTTCCCTGAAAGGAGACCCTTCTCTCACTCGGATTCAAAAGGGTTGGGTTTGGATGGATAAGGATTCATTTCTCCAGCTTATCTTTGTGTAGGAACATGTTCTTCTAATGTTCTTTAACTTCTGACGCTCTCGTGGGTGCCACTTCACACAAGGGGTTTTCTTTAACCTTGTCTCCTGGGTTCTTCTTCCTCCCTTTTCCATCAGTCCTTCCCCTTTCTCCTGCCCTCCTTTTCCACACCATTTTTTTCCATGTGATCTCTGCCCTCTTCCCCCATTGCTGCCTCCTCCACATTCCCCCTGCAGCCTCATCTCTCTAGGGGACCACGATTACCTCAACTGAGGTGTCTGCCCTTCAGAAAGTGCTGATGTCCCTTCTCCAAGTCACATTTATCCCTGTTCCTTTTCTCTTCAGCCTCCCCATGACCTTGGGGATTTTAGGAGAAGGAGGTAAACACATGCTAAAATCCATGCCCTTTCTTTGCCAGGGGGATGGAATGGGGGCATGGGAGTTCCAGGTTTCTCTCTGGGAGCAATTGGCTCTGCTGTGGCTGCGTTGGCGTTTTCCCTTAGCTCGGTGTCAAATGCAGCTCTGTGTCTCTCAACTTTTAACCTATGTGTGTCCCAGGAAAGCTGGTAGTTTTTTCCACTAAATTTCTTCCCTTTTTTCCCCCTATTTAACCAAACAAAGCCCATCTGCTCTTGTCAGTTACACGCCTCTGCTCCCAGCAAGGGGAAGAGGGGAGAACAGAGCATTTTCTCATGTGAAAAGAGATACATATTTATTTGCCTGTTTCTTAATGATTGTTTCTGTTCCATAGGGTGGGAAGGGGGACATTCATATCTGAGGGGCCACCTCACTTGATGTCATTCTTGAGGTTTCATGAGTTTCCTTTATTAATTTGGATGCCTTGGTCCACTGAAGGCTGATTAGAGCTAACAAGGTAGCATCTTATTGCTTTAACCAGAACTCTTATGTTCTGAGTGGCACTGATTGTGTTGATTCCCACATAATTTCCACTCCACACATTCTTCTCTGTGTGTGTTAAAATATTAGAAACACTGAAGGATTTCAGAGCAAAGAGTTGGTTCCTGAGCCTTGAATTCAACAGGAACTTTGTAATCACCTTCAGTGGGTCCAGGATCAGCTCCTATGGCACTGTGCTGTTTGTAAACTCAGGTATCAGAAGTACTGGGAGAAGAGGGAATAAAGAGAAAGTAGGAGAAGAAATAGAGGCAAAAAGCTAAGGAAAATGACAAAACCAATGACAGCAGGAAGAAGAAATGCAGGGAGGTGTGGGAGTGCCTGATAAGCCCCCAGGTGTCTGGGCAGGGAGCAAGTATTTTAGTCACCCAGGGCTAAAACATAGAAATCTGTACCCATAAATCTTCATATATCCCTTCCCAGACCTCAGTACTTGCTTACAGAGTGGTGGGAGCACAGCCAAAGGAGGGTGGGTGGAACAGGCATGGCAGGGAATGTCTTTCCTATGGAAATCCAGACAGGGCTGGTGCAGCTTTCAGCTCTGTTAAACCATCTCTCCCCTGGGTCCTGTCTCTTTTCCACACCAGGAAGGGTAAGGACTTGTCCAGGAGATTTGGAGAATTCAAATACAGGATTTGAAATGCTTAATGATTAAGAAGGGAACTCGAGACAAGGCAAGCAGGGCAGATAGAGCAGAGGAGAGCCAGCAGCCAGGCTGCTGATGGGCACTGCTGAGCCACTGCTGGCATTCAGAGTTTCGCTGCCTGGCTAGAGGATCTGCAATAACCCAGGGAGCTGGTGCTGAGCTGCAAGAGGAATCAGGGGACCACATCAGGGAAAGCCCTGGAATGAGGGATGTGAGATAGAGGGGAAGCTTAAAAGGGAGGAATGCAATGAAAGGAATAATTAGAACTCAGAGGCAGGGGCATGCACGCGTGCTCTTGCACACCTGTGTGCACAAGGACATCAGTGTCCTGTGTGCATGTTCTGTGTGTGCACACCAGCATGTGTGCTCATGCGTTGTGTGTGCCTATTAACATCTAGCATGGGTGCAACAGCTGTGCTCCAGCTGTGCCCTGGCTGGGAAAAGCCATCTCTGATAGGAAAAATCTACAGCAACATACTTGGCAGTGGATCAGGCACTAACCCAGACCTGCCCCCCTCTTTTGTTCCACAGAGAGGTTGTGGAATATGTGTTCACTTCAGTGGGTGCGACAGAACAGCTGGGAGAGGAGGTGCATACCATGTATTGTAGGCATACATAGGTCCACTGGTCTCCTTGTGAGGCTCAAGCCTATCTCAGCTCAGGAAACACTATGCACTGAAGATGGATGCAGGATTGTGTGTTAGTGCCATGCTGTAGCCTTCAGAGCTGACAGATACAATTTTGAAAGGAGTCATTATTTAGTATGGTTTATTTTCTGTTTGCTTGACCATCTATGGGTGCTAACAATGCAGGAAACCCACATTGCTCCCATCCCAAACCATCCAGCCACTGGGATTAGTGGCAGATGGGTTGCAGCATCTTGGGGCAAAGGTTGCAAAGCAAGACTGAGAGGACAGGGAAGACTTTGGGGACTGTGGAACATCCTGGAGGGCTGCCCACAAGGTCTTCTAGGTCTTGAATTGCCAAGAGAGGCTTATGGGGGAGACATACCCTAAAGAGATGTGTGAGATAGGTGGTGGGGTATTGTATCAGCTTGCAGAGTCATCATCTTGCCGTCTGTCTAGGTGTGGGAGGGGGAGCAGCATATGACTATGCTATAGGTGCTTTAGCAGACTGGGGTTACAGAGCTGTGCAGGGGCCTCTGTAGTGTATGGGGAGAGTGGAAAGTGCAAAGAATAGGATATAGAGCTGTGTGTGCAACAGATAAATAACGGGGGGCGATCAGGTTGTGGGGTGTGTGCTGTGTGGGTGTTTCCACCTTGCACAGTGAGATTCCTCCTGCTGCAGGGTGCTGGAGTCTGCCTCCATCAGACAGGCATACACAAGATCAATTTACAGCAGGGGCTGAAGATCAGAAATCCTGGCAGGGTCTGGGGTGGGTGAGCAGTAAATTGATCAAAGGTGCAGAGGGTCTTAGCTCACTGCAGTAAGCTGGAGTCAGCCCTTAAGCCTATCCAGTTTGGAGATGAGGGGGATCTTATTTCAGGGAATAAGTACCTGAAAGGGAGTCGTGAGCCACATAGGGGAAAGGGTGGGGAGCTGCTTGCCAAACACGTACAGGAAAATCACAAGGGCTGCTATGAGAGATAGAAGGGGAAGAGGCAAGACTGACATGGAGAGGTTTGGGGTGAAATTCACCCACCAAGCCAGTGCAGAGCTGAAACAGGGACGTCAGAGTGGCCCACACAGTGGGAGCTCTCACCGTCACTCTTGCTTCAGTGCCCTGCTTGGTCTGGGACTCACTGAGGTGTGAGGCCAAGCCTGGGTTGAGGCAGGCCCTGTGGGGAGCTCACCTGCAAGGCTAGGGGAGATACGTGCACTGCTGCGTGCCCCAAGCCTCCCTTTGCAGGGACGCTCCTGATGGGACTGGGGAAGAGAAAGAGTAAAAGCTGCTGGTGTCTGTCTTTCCCATGAGATGTGGAGCAGCAGTGAGAGCTCCTCTCTCTGTGTGTCCCTCCCAGCTTTGCTTCTCCCTCTCCCTTCCCTTCTTTCTCCCTCTCCTCTCTCCTTCCATTTGATGTGGAGGAGAGCTGTCTGCCACTCGCGCGTCTGTACCGAGAAGGGATCAGAAGTTGCAGCAAGCGCTCGGCGCCTCTCCTTTGATCCATGTCCTGAGGCCTGCTTGACAGCGAAAAAAAGCATGGAGACAAAACGACTCAGTCAAAGTGATTCCTGACAACTGTCTCCATGAGATAAGGAAGCGCTCTGTGTCTTGGTTTTCTTTTTTTTTCCTCCTTTTTAATACCGCCTCTCCGTTTCCATAAGAAGCCGAGTCACTTTAAACCAGAGGAGCCAGCCAACAGCCAAGCTGCACAGAGAACAGCAGAGCAGAGAACGCCTGCCTGAGCTTTATCATGTTTCCTGTCTCCCTTTCCATTCCTCTCCCCCCTCTTTTTGCCTTAAAAAATGTCTTTTCCTCATTTTCCTTTCCTTCCTCTTTCCATGCTGCAGCCTTACCCCAGTGCTGTCTCGAATTATGCAGTTGCAGAGAAAGCATGGTGCATTTGCAGGTGGCTGGGACATTATTCAGCTCAATCCCAATCACAGGAAGATGCCTTCCTTCCCCACGAGGGGCTGGAGGAGAGAGAAAGCACTGTGTGTTATCTGACAATAACCAATCCTTGCAGCAGGCTTCATTAAAAGCTGGGCATTATGCACTTATGTGGTCCTTAGAGCTGTTCCCCTGCTGCTGAGCCCCAGATTGTCTTATTATTGTTTTATTCTCTTGCCTAGTTCATGGCACAGAGGGAAGTGCCCCCCCTTTTCCCTTCTTGCCTTTGGGTTGCTTGTGGGAATGAGTTTGCAAGGGCTCAGCGACACTAATCTTCACTAGAGGAGGCAGGACTTGATGTGCATGTTGGCGCATGGAGGAGCAGGATACACACCTTGGAAGGGGACTGTGTTTGCAGCTGGGCTGTCAAGAGGGTCCCCAAACACAAATAGGACAATGCAAAAGGGGCAGGAAGGTGGCCTCAGAGACTGATGTTGAGGGCAGCCTGGCTTAGAGATACTTGGACCACCTCAGGTGAGGAGCTGGGGAAAGGCAGATGTGGCATGGCTCAATGTGCTCCTGCACTTTCTCATCCTTTGTAAAGCTGGAGAGGACTTGGGGTGTGCCGGTGGTGGCAAAGCTTGGTTTAGGAGTGGGTTTAGAGTAGGGTTGGTGGCTTAGGATGAGGAATCAGCCCTGTGCTCTGTCTGGCGCAGGTGATGAGGACAGGGATCAGAGTTCATCCCAACCTCTTTGCCAAGGAGTTCCTCTTCCCTCTGTTCCCTGTAATTAGGCTACTGTCGTGGCTTTGCTCCCAAATCCAACTCCATTAGCATGCAGGCTGGGGGGTGGAGAGGATCGAGGGGGGACCCAGGGAGAGGGAGAGATTCCCTTCCCCCCCAGAACCGCGCTGTGCTGCGCTGATAAACAGTAAATATCGGGGAACAGGATTTCCACATTATCTGAGCAGGGCAGAAAATCAAAATTTCAGTCTAAATCCGAGGAGACGAGGCTCCTAAGCTGCTCCAGCTGATCCCAACGCTGAGCCCAGGCACTGAGGCTCAGGAGGCACAGAATCACAGGGTTTTGTTCAACAGAAAGGAAGAAAAGCAAGCAAAAAGAGGAGAAAAGGCAAAAAAAAAAAACCACCCTCCAATCTTTAGGGATTGACTGCAAGGAGGGGAGAAGAAGAGGTGGTGCAAAGTAGTGCTTTGTGTGCTGTTAAGGAGGAAAGAAACCCCTGGGTATATTGGGGAGGGGGTTGGATGCTGCCCATCCACTGGACTTTCCAAGCGGTGGCTCTGCCTCAGCTTTGGGGATAGACCTGTAGGACACCAACAGCTGCTGGAGGATGATGGCAAAACATTTCATTAGTGATTAGAGTGTGCAGCTGAGCACAAATCCAGCCCCAAATTAGGAGCCACATGAGGTCTTCCTGACCCTAAAAGCCAATGCTTGATTCAGCAGCTCTGTTGGGAGCGTGGGTCCATCAGCTCTAATGGAGCTCTGGGCCACGCACGCTGCTAATAGCATCTCTGTGTCCTGCTCCAGGGCAGGAGCTACCCTGGTGGGCATCAACTTCTGCCATGGGACTCATGCTGCAGCAAGAAGGAGTTGGTGCAGAGGCTGAACCGCTCTTTGATGTAGCACCAGGCAGCCTGAGGCTCAGCAATAGTGGAGAGAGCAGGTGAGGGATGCAGCAGAGAGGCTGGAGGTGGTCACTTGTCCTGCAGTGGAAAAGAGACATGGTTCTACCTGCTTTTAAAGTAATTAACCGTGTCTTGCTTCATGATATGTTTTCACAGTAACTCCTGCTCTCCCAAGAGCAAAGTGGTTTCAATGCCAGACAGGGTGAGTATTCCTCAGGCATTCAGCATAGCTACCCGCTGTGTCCCAGACATTTTGGCATCCTTGGCTAGATCCATGTTATGCTCCCTACATAAGACGCCATAAAAGCATTGCTTGCTGCACAATCTGTAGTGCCAGGTTTTTAGCCCAAGGGAATGTGGTTCAGCCCCATTTTTGTGCAGCACCAGAGGCTTTGAGCTCTCCCTGGGGCTTTTAGTCATTGCTGCTTGGAGCAATGAAGAAGAAAAAGCAGGGACTAGGTGCAGAAAATGTTTTCTTAGTTTCTGTGCAACCACATTAAAAGGCCACAGGCTCAAAACGCAGGCTGCAACCAGATTCCTCACTCTTTGCCCAGCTCCCATGAATGTCCATTCCCTTTCTCTACCTCATTTCTACACCCATCTATAAGTGGTGTCTTTCATACAAGGAATTTTAGGGTCTGTGTTCCAGCTTCAGCAGGTTTCTAGGGTAAAATCCATACCTTATAGATCCAGGGACCACTGGTGGAACTGAAATCCCAGTATTTAGTTTTCTCACAGGCAACACTTACTGCTCTCAGTAACTGTAATGCTTGAGTGACTTCTGGTGCCAAGGAAAAGAGATGGTTCTAGTTCCGATGAGGAGGAAGCAGGGGTTACAGATACCTGTTGGAAACATCAGTCTTTCCTATGGGCAAACTGACTTTCATTTGTTAAATATGGGAACTTACAGGATGCTGCTGCTGACATAGGATGTCCCAACCCTTTTACACTGTTACAGAATCATAGAATAGTTAGGGCTGGAAAGGACCTTAAGATCATCCAGTTCCAACCCCCCTGCCATGGACACGGAAACCTCCCACTAAACCATGTCACCCAAGACTCTGTCCAGCCTGGCCTTGAGCACCGTTAGCAATGGAGCATTCACAATTTCCCTGGGCAACCTGTGCCAGTGCCTCACCATCCTTACAGTAAAGAATTTCTTCCTCAGATCCAATCTAAACTTCCCCTGTTTAAGTTTGAACC
>JASSUY010037380.1:0-22180 GCA_032466535.1 Forpus xanthops
GGACATGGAACTGTTGGAACAAGTCCAAAGGAGGTCCACAAGGATGATCAGGGATCTGAAGAACCTTCTCTATGAAGACAGGCTGAGAAAGTTAGGGCTGTTCTGCCTGGAGAAGAGAAGGCTGTGTGGAGACCTCATTGCAGCCTTCCAATATCTGAAGGGGGCCTGTAGGGATGCTGGGGAGGGACTCTTCATGAGGGACCATAGTGAAAGATCAAGGAATAACAGGTTCAAACTCAAACACGAGAAATTTAGGTTGGATATAAGGAGGAAATTCTTTACTGTAAGGGTGTCGAGGCATTGGAATGGGTTGCCCAGGGAAGTTGTAAATGCTCCATCGCTGGCAGTGTTCCAGGCCAGGCTGGACATAGCCTTGGGTATCATTGTTTAATAGGAGGGGTCCCTGTCCACGGATGATGTTGAGGTCTTTTCCAACCCTAACTATTCTGTGATTCTATGATTCTTATTATATGGCACCATATATCTCCAAATTCACACGCAGTAGGATTTACATTTAAATTAATACTTTATTTGACAGAGACCTTACCAAAACAGTTTCTGAAATTAAGCAAGTATTTAATCCTCTAGAAAGCTTAACAGTCTTTCAATTCCAGGGGTCTGAAAAACCTGTATCTATAAAACAAATCCAATGGTAATGTGCAATGCATATGCATGTCAAATCAGTAAGATATTTGAGCCTCTGAGAATGTAAACACATGCCATTCTTTTCCCCTTGACTCTGGGACCTCTTACTGAAGAGGGAAATAGTCCCTACTTGAGCATGTTGGCTAAAGCACCCCAAATTTCCAGGTTCATTTCATATCAGAATACTTCAGAAATGCAGTGAGAAAGTCCCTTGGTTCAGAGATATTGTTAGGAGGACAGTGTTTGTTTGTATTCAGTGGTTTAGAGAGAGGTCTTTCTTGCCTTCAGCTTTTCCAAGCTGGCTTTCCATTGTCATTACAAGTATGTGAATTTTTGGAATTGTCCCACGTTGTTTAGATTATAGTTTCAGAAACCATGGCAAGAAAGGGGAGCTCCCCAAAATAGAGAAGGTTGCTTCTTCCTATCCCTACCAATGTGACTACAAGAGAAGAGGGCCTCTGCTTGCCCAAACGTAGGAATTGTAGTATCATAAATCTGCCCCATACTTTAGAGACTGTATCAAACATCTTGTGTTTGTCCACTATGATACCTAAGGGTAGTCTGCAAACAGCAGACAACATGAAGACCATTAACACAATTAACTCAGCCAGAGATCATCACTTCTTAGACATATTTTTTGCAAGCTAGCAACAACGTAGGTTAATCTTTAATACAGTGGCAGTTAATCAGTTATATTATTTAGCTTCCTTGCTCTCCATTGTCCCTCTCCTGTTGTACTTCTGTATGTAGAAAGCATTTTGCAAAGGCATAGTACATTTTCGAGCGCCACATTTACCATATGCATGAAGGCTGCCTGTGATGCATAAGTACTAATACTTTGCGTGCATAATTAATTCATTATGACCAGGAAACACAGCATGTGCTGTATATGTACAGAATTGTGTCATAATTCTGCACTGATCTATTGTTTTTGGAAACCACTGAGTCCCCTGAGCAGTCATGATGCATTTTTTCTCAGAATGCCCAATAAATGTGGTGGCCTCAGGAATAAGTAGACCTACCACTAACAATCCCATTGCCAGATATCATTTGAGGTACATTTTTTGTTCTCAAAACCCTTGAGGAAACAGCTTTGATAATGGCATCAAGAGCCTGCAGCTTTTCAGTTGACTGGTCAACTTGCTGTAATTGTTAGAGATCTACAGAGGGCAAGAACAAACAGCTCAAAGAGGTTTGATTTTCGTCTTGGACCTTAGTTTTGTATTGTGGGACCATGGGGTAGGACAGACTCTTTATGCAGCTCTGTAAATCTCCAGTCCCTCATATGGTAGTCCTGGCATCACTGGTTGTCATCCCCTCTCCTTGAGATTGTATGGTTACATCATTCTGCAATAGGCTATTGCTTCTAAAAGGTTTATGTACCTATGAGAGTAGGGAAGCATTTGCTATCTGCCACATCTGTCTTTGATATTTTGTCCTGCTGAGCACTCTCTTGTACTACCTGTAAGTCATTAGAGTGAGTTGTCCCACAACACACTGCAGCAGCAGAATCCCTACACGATAGTCTCTACACAGGTTGAGCAACTCACCAGAAATCTTTGCATCTCATAGAAATACCAACATATAAGTGTTCGGCATATTCTGGCAAATTAGTACTAACCATGGAGGCAGGTTTACTTGGTTCTTTCTGATGAATTGGCCCCACCACCCTCAGAGTAAAGAGTTTTTTCCTTATATCTAACCTGAACTTCCTGTTTAAGTTTAAACTCATTGCCCCTTTTCTTGAGAAGAACAGTGTGCTTCTTTCTGTCTTTGTTATCTGTAATGACACAGCAGTCTCTTCCAGTCTTGCCTGAGGATCCTTGGTGTTTCTCTAACACCAGTGAAATGTAATCACAGGTGTACGAAGAAAGGTTCTCATAAAGGCTTTTGGTATTTTGATGTTTTGTTTCATCGTGGTTTTGAAAGCCCCTAACTCTCCAGAAGAGCTGTTCACCTATTTCTAAAGCAAGCTGATGAAGAATGTTTCTTTCTCTCAACACATGGATGATCACAGCACAGCTTGTTTTCCCTTAGACTTTTTAGTCCTCAAGACTTATGATGAAATAATAAATTCTTGTTCTTTGTAATGGCAGAGCATATATGTATGCTTACAAAAGTTAGTAGTAGTGTTATGGTAGGTATGATCGTTCCCATTCCCCATGTAGCTGTCTCCAGCAGAAGACAGATACCTTCACTTGCTGTTCACATATTTGTAAAAAGGTGGTCATGTGAAGTTGTTGACAGGATGATTCACATTGAGCTGGTGGGCAAAATTACCACCTTCAGCTAAACTCTACTGCCACTTCATGGATGCCTGACACTAAATTGGTCTCTGATCTGTTTGACTTATCAGGCCAGGCTGTAAACTCCAGCGGCTCAGGAGTTGCTTCAAAAGAGCACCAGTAGTTCAGGCAATTGGAAGGAAATGCACACAGAATGGATTAAGCATGCCAGTTATGCCACACTTAGAAGAGCATGGAATGCAAAATAATTTGCACTCTTCCTCAGTGCTAAAATAATACAGATCATTTATCTCCATTTAAATGCATCAGATTTAAATGTAAATGCATCACATAAAATAAATGTCTGATTTTAACTGAAGTTTCAGATAGCATTTTTATAAAAATAGTAAAATGATAAATGGTAATAAGAAAATGGTAATAGCATAGTTAAAAAGAGAGATTTATTCTGAAGTCTGGTTATCAGTCTTTCACGGAGCAAGATGTTTTGTAAATTTTCAGCAGTCAATAGGCACATGGTGAACCTGAGACTCTAAACAACAGTGTTGAGGGCATAATAAGAGTTGTCTAGCTCAAACTAGTGGGATTACTCATGTTTTCTAATGGAACAGGTAGTGAAGAATATGACACAACCCATTAAAATTCAGAATCAGCATTTAATTGATTATTTAATAAGTCTTTAAGTGCTTTGCTAAACAGAAAGGACTCAGTATCGGTAATCTCATTTCCAACTCAGGTATAACTACTTGCTGCTGTTAAATTCTTACTTGTCACCATGCTCCACCATTAATAACTTACTGGGAGATCATTATTGACATCCATCTCTATTTTTGCTCCATCTTATTCATGCTTTGCAACATGTTCATCTAACTTGTGATTTTCCTATTACATCTGCAGTCAAACTCACTTTATTGAGAAGTGAATCTTGCCAAAAGCTTGCCTGTACATGAAAAATTACTTCCATAAAGTCTGAAATAATTACCAGCTGTGACTTCTGAAATTCATGCAAGCTACCATTCATCATTATTCAAAATGGTCTTTGGATTATTGTACTTTGCATTTTTATACCAAACTTACCTATTTTTAATAAATCTTTAAAAGTTCAACTTCTTTTGCAACTCATTGGATTCTTTGAAAATTATGAAAATCAAATGATGTTTTTGAAGTGAGTTTAATTTCTTTGAGTTTCCAGATCAAAAACTACTGGTCTGAATACATATTTGTGGCATACAAATTCATTTAAACTTCTCGTATCCTCAAGTTACAGAACACAGTAGGGAACATTCTCTAATTTTCAACAGAAAACTTCTAATGTGACATTTTTATATTTACATCTGTATTAAAAGCTATGTAGATTTCACATGAAATGAAGCAACTAGCTTTCTTCATTTATGCATATCAATGTGCTTTCAATATTAAGTACAAACAGTGCTCATATTGTTTACTAGATAACTTTAAATAAGTTGGACAAATATTTAATGTTAAGGTAGTTTCTTGTAACTTTTAAATCACCAGTTTCTCACTTCCAGCCTTTTAAGAACACATTTGCTTTAAGTCATCACACAGTGATTTATAGCCATAAATATATATATGCACACACACAAAACCACCCTCAGATAATAAGCAGAAAACCAATGTGAAAATAATTAAAAGTTGTAATATATGAAATACAGAAAATGGAGAAGGAAAGGTGTAGAGCTTAGGAAACATACATGGTTGGCAGGGTCTAGCAGGGGTGAAAGTGCTGGGATATGAGTTTGAAGAGCCTTGAAAGTTGAAACAAAGTTCTGCAGTTCACTCGAGTAGGCAAGGTACACTTACTGTAGTGGGAAAAACTGGTGTTGAGAGTGCTCAAGAGCAGAGATTTCATTTGCAGCAGATTCATTTTTAACTTTGTAGAAAAAAGTTTGTCTGGGTTTGCTGTTGCCGTTGTAATACAATTCATCTTGTTTGCTTTTAATGTTAAGATTAGTAAGTATTTAATTTGATCTAGTTCTCTATCTGCTGTTCCTAGAAGGAAGAGCCACTGATCTCTCACACAACTTAGACACGCAGATATGAAAGGCAGCATCAAACCACAAGTTGTATACAGGCTTGAAGGAGGCTGAGGACGTAATACACGAGGAAGACATCTCACATAAAAAAAAATTAAACTCTTAATTCTAGGAAAAGTAATTGCATGTCTTCCATGAATTTACAGGAACAGTGATAGGTGGATTAAAATCATAATCTAATAATAATAAAAGTGTCAAGTATAACAAAAAAGTACCAATAGGTAACTCAAAATTTTAAGGGGAAGACACAAATTACATGAAGTTTACTATTGTCCTCTTCAGATACTTTTGTAAAGATAGCAGGGAAAGAACTGTGTGGATTGGACTCTAGTTTTTTTTAGCTATATAAATGTAGGTATATAAAGTGCACCTCCTTTACTGACAACGGTTTGAAAACAAGAAGGATTACTTTATCGTAACTAAATTTGGAGTATTGTAAAACCAAATTGTATTCAGTTTTGTTTCCTTTTGCTTATACTATGTGCCTTTACATCTTTCTCTTAGTGTTTCTTTTTCCTTTAAATTCTCAACTATGAACCAGTTATTGAATGACACAGGAAGATATCCCTATATCACAGCAGCATTATGATAGTAAGCACATTAAAAATGGGGAAAGTGTCCCAGTGCCCTGAAAGCATAGATGTTAGCAAATATCTAAGATGTAAAGCCTTTAGCATGAACCTGAATGTCTGAGATATGTTTGTCTAGTTAAAAATAACTGAAGAAGTAATTAAAGAGGGATGTTTGCAGCAGATGACTACATTTCAGATGCCACTACAAATGCTATGGATATATACGGTCAAAACTGGTTTTATTTTTGTTTCAAGTGGGACACTGCTAGCTTTTCACTCAACCTTTTCCAGTTCCTCCCCATTCTTTTTTTTTTTTTTTGCATACAAAGCCAGCTCTCTACGTCTGTCTATTCTTTTGAAAACTGAAAATTGGGATATTCTGATTTAAAAATCCTCCTTCCTGCAGAAAGTGATAATATTATTTTTGTCTAACCATTTTTTAAAAAAATTTCCAATGAGTGTTTAGAAGAAAATAATTTTGTATTGAAAGATGTTGTAACAGAAATATTTCAATCACTTCTGTATTATAAAAATAACAATAGAATTAATTTGCAGACTTAAGCCTAAACCAAAGAAAGAACTAAAGAGTAGCTGTCTAGGGGACACAGATAGCTTTAAAATCTTGTACTTGTTTCCAGCTGCCAGAGAAAATCCTTCCTTCTTTGATTTTACTCAGCAGCATGCAGAAATGTAGGAAAGAATCACTACCATAAAATTGGCAAGCTTTTACTCAGCTGTATAACAAAATACAAGGTATGTTCCACACCTGTAATTTTCAGTCACAGAGATTTTAATAATGTAAGATTTAATTGTTTTGGCTTCCAGAATAAAAGAGGTTTTAAATCTTCATAGTTAAGGCTGCTATGCATCTTGTATAATAAATCCTTCAAATTTTCTGCACCAACCCAGGTCAGCCCTTTGATCTTTAAAGCTCAAGATGTCTCCAGTGCAAGTGTTCAGAAGAATTTTTTTGTATAGAGATGTCTGTTTTAGAGAAAGAAGGATGCGTTGTTACTAGGTTCATACTTTATTGCAATATGGATTTGTCCAAAAATACGCCATCAATTTTTAAGCACATTGGAGGAGAAGTTGTAATAGATCCTGAAATTCCTTCAAGAGGACTTCTTTTTTTTTCTTCACTGTTAACATTAGATCACAGTTTAATTGCATTTTAAAATTGGAAGGATAGTATTAAGTCCTTGTATGTACTGCTTTTACGCAGTGAATCAGGAGGCTTCCAGACAAATTATCACAATTTATGGCAGAGTGATTTCAGAAATTATCACCCTTCAGTTTATGTCCCTTTGCAGAGCAGTAGAAGCAGATGTCTACAAATGTCTAATGCTATTTGGGTCTCAGCCTGACAGTGATGTGAGTTCAATGAACAATGGTAAGTGTGGCAATAGAGAAGTGGACACAGATCTGGTTTTGCTGATTCTGAGAGGGCTGAGGGAAAACCCTCTTGTAGAAGAGTAGCAGACACCATCTTGGAGTATCTTCTTTAGTCAGCGTGACTCATCAGGCAGCACTTAAGTGTTTGAGCAGCTTTAGCTGCCAAAGAAAGTATTCAAAGAGTAGGGTAAGTAAAGCCTCAATCTCTCATTTTCCAGCAGAGGCTGAGCACATGGACTTCCCACAGCTTTTGAGAAAGCAGTGCTGGTGGCGTCTGTGGGAGAAAAGAAGCCTCTGGATGGTTATTGTTGTACGGATTATGCTTTCCCCAGTCAGGTCACAATTCTGGATAGGAACAGTTTTGATTTCTTTTTACATTTAGAGCTTGATTTATTTATTTATTTTTTTAATTTTTTGATTGACTTAGCAGAAAACAGATATCATCTTGTTAACTTCCACCTCCTGCATGTGATTGTCACTTGTTGTCTATAATATTTATATTAATATATATCAGTCATACAATAAAAGACTTTCACAGGGTCTGGTATTTATTGTATGGATTATGAATCCAACTTCTGATTTCATATGGATAAGAAACTTCAGACATAACGTTTTACTCTTGGAAGATGCTGATTCAACAAAACTAAAAAAGATCTTGCAGGAACTTAGTGACAGGATGTTATCTCAGAGAGACTTTTCAGATGCTCTGTTCCTGTTGGACAGAAATCACAGCTTTCAGATATTCCCTTCCCGAGCAGATGCACCGCTTTTCCTAAGATTATGTTTCTTTTGGCAGTTTACTTCAGCTAATGTTTTCAATGAATTCAGGCAACTTTGCCTGATTTCAGGCCATTAAATGAATTAGCTGTGGACAGCTAAAGTTTAAAACTGAAGTGTGTTGAGTTTAGAAAACAGAGACACCTAAAGAAGTGTAACAGTTTTGAAAACTGGATCGTGAGTCTTCCTGTATATAAAAGTGGAGTGTGGTCTTGGACATTTCAAAGTGCGGAGCTACACATTTTTGAACATTTACTGGTTTGCTTTTTAGTACTGTTAACCCGTTATTTTTTAACTCTTTAACTTAGAAGAAAAATGAAGGAATGAAATATTAATTATTTCTTAGATACTAAAGTTTGGCCTTGTTTTGCCTGGGTGGTATGTATAGATAATTACATTAAAGCCTGTGTATTTTAAAAAAGTGACGATTCTCCTTGTTCAAAAGCTAGCTAAAGTCCTACAGGTTAGTCAGTCACTGCTAGAACACTTGTTTTGAAATTTTCTATAGTTCAGTTCTTTGCACAGGAATGAGTTATACCACTTACAAGCAGATCTAAAGTGAGTGGAAAATAATTCTGCATTTGAAATTATAATGCTATCATAAATACCTGAACAAACACAATGTATATTAAAACACAATCATATGAATTTTCCCCCAACTATGTATTCTTCCACGCAAAGTCAGAAAAATGCACCCAGAAAAAATATTTTACCAATTTCCTCTCATTCTTTCAAGAAGGGCAGAGGCAGTTCAGATAAAATTGTCTTTTTGTTAAAGTATTTGGCAGAACATTTGTTGCCTTTATAGGGTTGACTTAAAACAGCTTCTATGTTAAAAGCTAGTTGCTCTGCTATGCAGCCATCTGCGCCTTCATGGTGCTTTTAATCTTTCAGAATTTTAGTCATTTAGTACTATTTTTCATATATAAATGCACTAATCCTAATAAGAGATCTAAACTGGTTCTTGAAAAAGAAGATTCCTGCCTTTCTCTGTACTAATTGCTTTTGAACTAGTTCTTGACAAAGATAAACTATTTGAAGAAAAATACAATGTCCTGTTGTTATTGTCCTTTTACCATGAGAAGATCAGTATGTCACTTCTTTTTATTTTAGTAATTTTCAAATGTAATCTCTTAAAACATAAACCCCCCCAAAAATTGGGTTTTCAGTTTTGACATTTGGGATTTAATTTAGGATACTTTTCTAGGTATTTTTTTTTTAATTATATTGGTTTCCTTTTTCTGAAACTAAATTTTTATTATAACACAGAACAACTAGAATGTATTCTTAAGACTACAGACTATTAAATTGTTCTGCAATTAAACCTTTTTTTGAGCAATCACATGCTTCTAAGATGAACATTTTAAATAATAAGAAATGTTTGAGACCAGGTTTCTGTATAGAGTTATTCACAAGCTTAGAGATTTTTTTTTTCACTTTAAGAAGAGCTTTTATTTTTAAAAAATATTCTAAATATACCTATGAGATTAAAAAATAAAGGAATTCTGAAGGCAAAATTTTATCAAGATTAGTCATGCAAGGTACAGGAGATTTGGATTGAAATCCTTCCTTCATTCTGAGTCTCAGTAAATTCTATTGTTTCATCTGTTAGAAACTTTGAGGCAAGGTGAAGAAATTATCCTTCCCCTTTTAGTAATTCCATGTGGAGTTTTTTGGCTTTTTTTAAAGAGAGATGAAGTCAGGGAGCAGGATGATTTACAGGGTGATAGTCCTTCATAACCTCTGTTGCATGAGCATGGCTGTAGGTTCCATTCTACTGGTCACCATCATGGAACAGATTTATCACTACAGAAAAGCAGCGAGTGTTCTCTGACCACACACACACTTTAATTCGCTAGTTACTGTGAACATATTTTAGAGCAAATGGGGAAAAAAAGAGCCCTGTCCAGAACATGATTGATCTCATCCAAAAATAGGTGTATGTGGGAACAATTGTTGTAAAACTTGTGACAAGTTTTGCTTTCCCCTGAAGGTGCATCATAATTCAAACTTCTCCCATTCAATAAACTGGTTATGGCTCTTTAATTACTATAAATATTGAGTGCTTATTGTTTTAATATTAGCAATGACTGTAATCTCTCTTTGTCCAGAATGCAAGATATCATATTAAAGAATAAACAAAAATTCTCAAAGCTAGTTTCTGCTTCTTCTGGGTGATTTGCAGCATGTAATTGTATTCATTGATGTAAGGTATTTTATACCATCTACTCCACTGTCTATTATCTCACATGTTATTCAGCCTCACCTAGTCACTCCTGTGCTGAACATAGTAACTTGCAGGTACTGTAAAGATATATTTGAAAAAACCCTTTCAGGAAGGAATCCAGTCTCAGTGAGGAGATAGACAAGCCAGTGCTGCTTCTCTCCTACAGTGCATGTACTTACACAGCACAGTGTGTGGAGCAGAGCAGATCCAGTCTGGAGAGATCTCCCTTTTGGTCATTCAAGGCAACGTTTAATTTCCTTAGAAGGAAATAGCTCTACTCCTAAAGGATGTTCCCATGAGAACTTTTTGCTGCACTTTTGGATAAAGACTGCGCATGTGACATAATCACTGATACCCAGTGGGAGCTGCCTACAGGCTTCTCCTTTACAATAAGTAGTTGAGTCGAAGATTTTGTGAAGAATAAGATGGGCTTGAAAGCCACACTGCAAGTGTAGCACAGGTGGGGTTTGTGCCCATTCAGGCTAACTGTTATGTAGATCACTAATGCCTAAACATGCAATGTTTATTGGCCAGTGTGAATACAGACCCCCAATATTTGAAAATATTTAGTGAAGCAGAACAACAAATTAGACACTGAGGACTAAATTAGTGTGTAAACTCACCCCATTGGGATCAAAGCTGAATAGGTACTTCCTTGTTTTTCCCCCATGTGCTTTCCATCCAGAAATTTGGAGAAATTGTCTGATCTAGTACCATAGAGAGCAACACACTGATGCTGGATGATCAGCTACTCATAATTTATTGCCTTTTTGTTTATGAATTTAAAAGGTGATTTGTTTTCTTTTTTGCTATGTTACACTTTCAGCCTTGATCACCCAGTTAGAGCACATGGTGTCATGAGAAAGGACAACAAAACATCTGATATTCCAATTGTACATCTTGCACAGATGCTGGGATGGGACTGGTGAAAAAATCTTTCTGCATCAGCTCTACTTGTGAATGTAGGGGAAGAGTCTCTATTTAGTAATTAATAACAATTAAGGACAAATTTCCTGGGTTCAAATTGCACAAATTATCTCTGTTCCAGATTTGCAGTTTTACAGAGAAAAGATGCCCTAGACATTTGTCATGAAATATCAAGTTGAAACACTGAGATACAACTGATTTCTGCAGATTTGGCTATAGATTTCAGGAGACTCACAAAGCATGACATGAAGTGGATCTCACAAAGAATAGATATGGCAGAGAATGGATATGTCAGGATGAGACAGTTAGAAAGGAAAAGTGCATAATGACCTGCACTTGCAGCTGGTGCATTTTGACAGGGCATTCTGATAGCAAAAGGAAGCCTCTGACCTGACCAGTTATTTAGTGACTGGTCATTAAGTGGGATGAAAGGTAGTTGTGCGTGACCATACGTGCAGCATTCTTTGCAGCTGCAAGACAACTTGAAACTTAAGATACATGGGGAACCTTGAAACTTAGGATAGAGAGGGAAGTCTGAATGAGTTTTTCTATATACTGCATATCCCACTGCCAATAAATATTCCTTTCCTTTTAAATATCTTGCAGGTTTGTCACAACAAAATGCTCAAATCTAAATGTTCATTTCAAACAGTTGCTGATATAATTTCCAATATTTATTTTCCCATTTTTTTTAGGAACAATGAGATAAATCTGATTCTCCACAGCGCAGGTTAGCTCTTATTCTGACAATGCTTGTTCCATCTGTCACTGAAAACAGTTTGCTTTTCATAAGGTCTGTATTAGCATTAGGATTTCTTTACACTTCACCAGCTTACACTTCTCAAATGATTCCATACATTAGCACAAATTACATTTTTAGGGCTTTCTTTGGGTAATCTGTTTTACCTCATAAATCTATAGTGCTGTACTTCATTTGCTCAGCTCCTTTCATGGAAGTCTAGGTGCTGTTCCTGACCAGCACCACCTGCTGAAGGAGAGAATCTGAAGCACATTGAGCAGCTCCATGGAAGTCATATGTGTAACAGTAAGCATATGCCTAAATTATTTGCTGGAATTGTCATGGAAGGTCTAGTATTTTAGAAGACCAAGTCCTGGACATTTCTGTTTACACCACACAGGTGGCAGGGAACAGCTCTGGGGTAGCAGAATGCACAAGCAGTTGCAGAGTTGATCTTGGCTCCTGGAGCCTCTTTGCACTTGCTGCAGGGGAGCCTGGCTGGAAGGTGGAGGGAAGGAGGGTAAGCCTTCTTTTTATCCTGGCTGCCAAGAGCGCAGAGTTAGGGAAGCTGCTGGCATTGTCACCACTGCAGTCACGAGAACGGCAGTGTTATCTGGACCTTAAAATGACCTCCTCCAATAAAAAAGCCCCCCTACCTCCTCCTCACCCTCCAATCTAGCAATCATCATTAAACCTAATGCTGTATTTGGTAGACTTATCAAAGCTATTTACTTGATCTTTTCTATGTGTATGCAGAAATGTATTTCACAAAGTGATATGCAATAAATTCTACTTTCCCAAGCTTGATTCTGATCCCAGACTTTAAGGATTAAATGTTTTAAAAGATAAGAATTCAGTTTTTGTTTTGTTACCTATATTTTTCAGGATCCAAAAATTAGCTTAAAAAAAAGTTGGATTGCCATGACCATCATATGATAATAACTGATTATCTAATATTCTATTCTATTCTATTCTAGTCTAGTCTTGTGTCTTATTTCAGCGTCATCAAAATAGCATCTAAAAGCTTATAGTGCAGCAAATGGGATATTATTTAGTACATGAGTAGTCTATACATATTCTACTCAAATAAACGTATTAAGTGTGATTAATCAAGTGCGGTATTTGTGACACGCGTCTAATCTGAATGGGCCTCTTAGACTTTTTATAATCAGTGGAAGCACAGTAATGTGTATGATTCATCTCTTTCTAATACAGATGCCATAAACAGAATAAATCACGTGAATAGCGCCAGACATATATTTTTCCCTCCTTAGCTCTTAAAGGTTGTCAGAAAGATGACGAATGTTAGCGTCCATTTCACCACAAATCTTCTATTATAATATGTTGAATTACATGCTGGTGAGGCATGAAATAACAAAAGTGGGCTTGTTTCAAAATGTAGTGCTGCTTTTCCATACTAGTAGTAGTGTTACTGACTTTGAATAACAATTTGAACATGCCTTTTAATATAAATAGAATAACTCATGCAATATGTTATAAATTGACTTATGGCCAGGTGTATTATCAGGCTACTCATAAAACATTGCTGAGCTGTGGTTGAGAATAAGCTACAGACTTGCACTGACCATTGTTGGTTTGCTCTCCCTTTTAGGAGGGTTGACAGCCTGGTTCAAGTTTACTGTGTAATGGTGGTGACAAGCTAAGGATGGCTTTCCCATACCCCCAGGGGGAACCTTAGGTCTCCTTGGAGGAAATTAAGTATCACAATAGTGTTTAAACATGAACTAAAGAGTCAGACTCCTTTGCTCAATCACTTGACTCCGTCACAACAAACCTACCGGCTTAGAAACTGGGTCTGCACCGAGGTTTTTCACAGACTTCATCAGAGTGTTCATTATTGTTGCTTGCAGCTTGTACTCACAAGAAATTTTATCACAACTTGTTTCTTTTGCAAGAAACAGACGGTATTTTTCAATATAAAATAATAATAAAAATTTCATGAACATGTTCCAGTAAAACAGAACAGTTCTTCAACTGAGTTTTGAGCAAACACACTGAATATACTTCAGGCTTTGAAGTCTTTTCATTCATGTTGGTTTTGGGAGAAAATGGCTGACAACTTGGAGTGAGGGCTGCACCATGATCTTTGCTCATATGAAACATTCTCCAGGGCAGATTAATGCTCAGGAACTTGCAACAGTCTCCCTTAAGATGCATAAACAAGGAGCTAAGCTCATAACATCTAGATCTGCAAACAACATCTAAAAAAACATATAGTGTTGCTTTTTTATTTATCTAGATACAGCTCTGATAAGTGTCTGGTCATCTTACTACAGGTGAATTAAGTGTGGTGCCTTTTATTTAAAAAGGCTCATATTTTGGGTAAATTCACAGTTATGCTGTGTTGTAAAAACGCAGTGAAAAGGAGGAGTTCCTGCTGGAATAGAAAATTATTATGAATTTTGCCCAATATGCTCTTATCAGGAAGCTCGCTGTTGAAGTAGTGCAGAAGGCTAAAAGGCACAGAAAATATGTCCAATGAGCACATTCCATGCTGCTACAGCTGGACTAGAGCTGCACTCACATTAGTCCAGTTATTTCTACTTGTATTACAAGTCACAGTATAGGCAAACTCTAGCAAATATGGTTTTCACAAGGACGTGCTAGGAACTGCAAACTGTGTATATTTTTTTAAATCTCTGATTACAAGGCAGCAATTTTTTTTCACTCTAAAATCAGATGGAAAAGATTACATATTAAATTGATGCAATTGCAGATTGATAAGTATTAGGCTTTAAAGTTCAAATCCTTGCAGGTTTCTTGTACAACACAATCCTGAACAAGATACCACTGGGAAAAAGTAAATGCATTTCTCTTTCTGCTTGTATAGCTTTGCTTCAAAAGCAAGTATATCACTGTTTTAATAGTTATTGGTGTGTTTTTTTTTTCATCCACACAAATCAAAAGGTGTAGAAAGCAGTGCTGAGAAAAACCAGACCCTCCCCTCAATTTTCTTTTTGCCACTAATGCTTACTGAATTTTTAGAATATACATAAAAACCTTAGAGGAAACGGCTTATGTCTGAGGAATGTAACTGCAAGTTCTCTCTCCAACTAAAAGCAAGGATTTAATTTAATATTTCTTTCTTTCCTTTTTTTTTTAAGACGTTATCCCAATTTATTTAAATAGAACAGATTATGAGACTATTCAAGTTACTTTTGTTCTTTTTTACTGCTGTTCTAATGAATGGCAGCAGTTAAAAGCACCATTAATGGCAAAAAAAAACCCCAAAAAACTCCTTGAGTTTAAATGAAGACATTTGTTATTAATCATTCTCTCTGTATTTTCCTTCTTCCTCGGTGAAATTACTTCAAGAAGACTGCGTTCTGATTCTTCAAATACTGAAAAATTTAATTTTCCTTCTTTCTTTGTCTTATCTGCTGTCTCCTGTCTTTTGCCGTGATTTCTGAATCACAGACAGGGAGAGGGAGATGAACTTGCAGGTCTGAAGATAAAAAGGAGACATCTGAACTGGATAAGAAACGTTTCTCTCTGCCCCCTTCCCAGAGCCCGGGAAAGGATTCCAGCTCCCAACTCCTCTGTTAAGTCCTGCCAAATGCCAGTGCTTCTGCCCAGCACTGTATTTTCAGCCCAGAAACACTTCTCCACCCCTCGGTGGCTGGAGAAAGCCTTGTCAGCCTGGGGAACTTAATATTATTGGTCGTCACTTCTGCTGCTCTCCTTACCCCTCAGTGACAGTGCTTTTAACTTCTTGACAATGGGTCCTATTTCAAAATTATCTTTCTCTGAGGTGTTTGTACGTGAAGGAATGAGGAAGTCCAGGCTCACATGCAAGACTTCTATTTTGATCCCACATCTTAAGTCAGACAAATGTCTTCAAATCTGGTGAAGTGCAGCCTTGTTCAGATTTCAGCTTTATGTAACTAATTTCCTGAAGTGATGGGTGCAGGTTTGTGTGTCCTTTCTTTATCTTAGAATGGGGCTGCGAAGCTGGCCAAAGCCCCTCCGCATCTCAAACCACACAGGAGACAAAGCAATACATCATACCACAATGGCAGGATAAAGTTTCTTTGTCTTCAAGGAGTGATTTACAAAAAGCTAGGGAAATAGTTCTGGTATTCTAATTTCTCTACAGGACACCAATATATTGGTCTGTCAAAATATTCAAGTGCACTCCTACATCCATGTGATCTCTAATAGGCAGAAGCAGGAGCACCAGCATCTTGCTGAATCAGAGCCACAAGTACAGTATATTTAGAACTGATAATATCTGCAATATAGTAAGATCTATTTTTATGAAATGACTGTCCATTGAAGGGTAACGATATCAATACACAGTCTGTAACATGATTTATTAACCACTGAGAATATCCCCCAGCAGAGTTTGTTGCATTGCTCAAGGAAACAAGGAAGCACAGAGACATTGTTAGACAAATACCATGTGGAAAAAATTCTTTAAAATGAAATCCTCGTTAAACCAAGATGTCAGAAATACTTACGGTAAAAGGAAGAAACCATTACTTTCATCTTAAAGTCCTTATTGCACATATTTTTACTAAGGCTTTTCTTATTTATTATTTTTCTGAACAAATGTCCTAAACAAAACAGAAGCATGCTAGCCTTTATAGCCTTTCTGTTAACAGAGTGCTGTATGAAAAATGCATATTAATGAAGTTTGAAGTTTAAGCTGAGACTGAAGCTATTGGCTCATAGTGTTCATACAACTATGGTGTTACTTCCAAAAGGGCTTCTTTTGAGTTTGCAGGGTAGGATATCCAATTAAGAAGTAAGTTTTATTATCTCACATAGAACCAACCAGAGGGAAAAAAAAACCCAAACTTTTTTATTTAGCATCAGGAAGAGGTCCGGGTCATTGTGAGCAAAATGATAAATATTCACTGGTATGAAGCCAGTCTGCATAAACACAAAACTAGAGCTTTCTTCAGTATCAAGGGCCTTCTTTGGTGTACATCCTTTGAAATAGGAAAGTACAATGGCAACTAATTTTCCCCTCTATTTCACTGACTGCCCTAAAACAACACAGAAGTTAGCCTCCTATGATAGTGTAGTATGGTACGTTAGAAGGCATTTAGAAGGTGTTACCTACATACTTATCTATCTATTATCATCTATCTATCCTATCTATCTATCATCTATCTATCTAATCTATCTTTCTACCATCTAACAGATAGTTATCTGTCTATCTATCTACTGAGACAGTTCATTCTTTGACACAATCTGTACTCTTTCACAGTATGTGTGTGAAGAACTCACAGCACAGCAATGTGTACAGGTGTAAACAGCATGTGAACAAAATGAGGACTAGTTCCTCCTGGGTGGGAAGGCAAAAAACCACTGATAATTAAAAGGGAACAAATCACACACAAAATAGTTACTTTATGAAACTCACAGCCTTCATGGAATGAATAAACAATATGAGAAAGCTAGTGCAGCATGTCAGTTCCATTTTTTCCCAGTTTTGCCAGTGATGCCAGAGAAACTGATTTTCTGTTCTACAGCCTTGCAAAACTGAAAGTGAAAGATTAAAAAGTTTGATTTTAGGCATAATGTAGTTGCAGCATAAAGTAATTTGAATGTTGGTGTTCAGGCACTGGACCTTTGGTAACATACCCTGTGGACTCAAGCACAAATACAATGTCTTTTGGCATTTTGTGATTTTTTACTAAAAAGTCAAGGAACAGACTTTCCTTTTCTCTGCTTCTTTCAAGGACTCTGAAGACCCTAAGACAGGTTTTTATAACACCTCTTTGAAGTGAATGTGAAACATGAGTGTGCATTAGCAGAGCTGTTCTGAAGCAGTGTGATCCCCAGCTCTGTCTGTCAAGCAACTCACAGGTCTAATGTTTAAAATAATGTATGTGCAGAGCTGGTTAGATGGTTGTGGTAATTGTCATTATTATTGGAACTCTACACAACAAACAGTTTAACTGAATTAATGAACAGCAAACATCCTTTACAGTCCATTACATAATATACTTAACTGTGGGAAATATTCCTGCAAATATTCAAATATGCAAATATTTTATATGCAGAAACAAACAAGAAATCACTGCTTTACAGAGATTGCTGTCGATTTGGATAGTTCTGTTTCCCTCTGAAGAATCACACAGGTGATGCTGATTTTCTTTCAAGATGGGACAGAGCTGACAGAGAATTCAAGGGATAGATGACACTACTTCCCTACAGCAGTGTGTCCATAATAGCAGATCCTGTCCCAAGTCCATACATGGGTATAACTTCAGCCCTTTGAATCCAGCTCCAGGAAATATTTCTGAAGTCAAGAATAGTCTTCCTATTGTATTCCTTAGCAAGATAATCTCTAGAGCGATAATTATGTTTGTGACTATTTGCAGACACTCACTAGGAACTGTGCACAGACATCCTGTCTCTCTCTCTTCTACTTTTGCACACCTGTAAGTTGAGTATGCCCTGTAAATTCATCTCCAAATAGTAGTGGCATTTAGACAGAAGGTTTGGGCCCCAGTATGGCAAATTACAGTCAAATGCCTATGTTGGCTTCTGTGAGGCTCTTTACATGCTTAAAATGTAATAAGTCTGTTAAGTGCTTTTACTGGATAGAGAATGCTGCATATATCATACCATTACCAGCTCCTAAGCTATCCAATTTCACTTAGGCATCCAGTTTGCTCATGCAGGCAATGTTTTAGACTGGCTGATGGGATTACAATGGTCATCAAAATGTACATAACAGGTGATACATTATTAAATCCCAAAGCTTTGACATTTAATTTTCTAGAAGCTCTTTCAGATCCACAGTGCCCTAGAGTACAGTCAAAGCTGTCTTCCTAATGGTCTGGAAACTTTCAGCTGGAATGCTGTGAGTTAATTGCAGAATATTTTCCCTCTCAACTTATTACCAGAAGTTCAAACACAATAAAAGCTTGTAATGTTGAACTGGTGTTTGCAACACAATATTAATAGCCTTATATAGAAAATGCTGCATTTTAATCAAGTGTTATACGCAAAATGAAACTTACCTGAAGGTATGAGTGTACCGCTTATCTCTACATGGATATCACTCACCAGACTGCAAGTATCTTTAAAAGTTTTGAAATTACAGTTTTTGTGTAGCTTGCAGTTACATATGATGATGCAGTGGCAAAACTACACAGAAAATACATATCACCAGCAGGGAATGGACTCAATGCTACGGTTTGATTCTAGCAATACTTTGCCTGTAGGTTTTAATGACAGTATTTTCTTTGCTTGTACAATTTATCTTGATAACTCATTTAGACTACTATGGATACAATAACACTATCACAAATCTTTCTGATGCATTTTCTATTTAAAACTTTGGCTTTACACTATGAGTAGCGATTTCAAACCCCTTAAACTATTTTTTCTGTGTATATGAGATCCCACAGGACTGGAAGATGTCAAATGATGGCAGGAGAGGATAGGGCAGTACCTCAATTCACAGTTTGGGAACGTGCATTCCAGTCTTACTCTGGTGAAAGACCTTATCTTCTTTCTTGCGTCATGGATCCTGCAGTGGGTTGGTAGATCATGGTGTGGGATCACAAAGTGTGACCTCCACAGTTCTGCAAATTAATTAGTCAAAAGGCCCATTTCATATGGGATGACAAGACAGAATCTAACTGCAATTGTGAAGAGTTGTATTGTAAGTGTTTCAGGTTCATTAGGTCTCTGAATAACAAGAATACTGCAGCTGCAAAACCTCTGGCCTTAGTGAAATGTCACCTTCACCCAGTAAAGTGATAACTGGAGTCCTAAGAGTAAGAAGTCTGAGAAAGGAACATGATGCAGATAAACCCACAATGTGGTTAACATTAAAACTGTGAACATCTTGCAAGAACATCAGATTTTTCAACATTTTTTTTTTTCCCCCACCTATTTTCTGTATTAGCTGGCAAAGTCCTACTGCACTGCTGATTACATCCGCTGCTAGAAATCTGTAGATTAATTGTTGACAACAAGCAGGCATTCTTCTACCTCACTGGAATGAGTGGGAATGCATCCAGGGCAATAACCAAGTTACTCTCAGCACTCATGGTGAAACTAACAGCAGGCTCTTTCAGGACTGATCACCTTTCTCAAACTTGTCTTGGAAGCAGAGATTTTGAGAAAAGAGAAGCAAAGAAACATACAGGTCCTTTCAAAACTCAAGTTTAATAATTTCCAATAATGCACACTGTGAATTCACTTACTGATTTGCAACAATATGTACAAAGGTTAATTCAAAAGTAGTTTTCCTCTGAAAGGGCCTTTATGTCTCTCCCCTCACTTTAATAGCTGCAGAAGTGAGTGCCAGATGAGACAGCTGTAGATAGGACAAAAATCAATAGTTATCCCCTTCTGAGTCATCACTAAGACTCTTTCGGCCATTAACTTACAGTTTCCATGACTTCACACACAGTGTTAAATCCTAAAAGCCTTCTACAATCATTCTATTTTCTTACTATCAGAGGACTACAGCTTTTTTAAAAATCCACTTTTGTCTCCACACATTTGGTTCATCTATGTGCAAATAATCATTAAAAAAAATGTAATGGCATGGTAACAAAGAACATTTTGTAGAGAATCCCTCCTATAGGAGTTCTAGTATTTCAAAGAGTAGTATGAATCTTCTTACATCAGCTCAACAATTCCAGCAACAAAGCCATTTGCAGCTGAGTGTTACACTTTCATGACGGTACTGAAATCGGGCCTATCTACTGCAACTGAAATATCTATACATATACAGTACACTTTTCCTGGGAGAAAATCCTTCTATCAACAACTTGAGGATGATTTCAATGACATTCATATCCTGGTCTGCCATCCTGACTTCCCCGTTTGTGCATTGATGGAGACGCTTCTGGAAGTTCCCAATAAGCAGGATGTAGAGAAAGGGATTAATGCTGCTGCTGGCATAGCTGAGGCAGATGGAGACACAGCAGCTCACGTAGAAGGTCAGTGTTGCCTGAGAAACCTGAAGATTAATGAGCTGGATGACACGGAATGGGGCAGCACTTACCACAAACACACTCACTAGGGCAAGCACCATCTTAGCGAGCCTCATGATTCTTTGCCTGGGGATACTGGTGGTGTAACTGCAAAAAAAATAGAAGGATTCCTAGCATGGAAAGTGAAGATGGGAAAATGATGGCATGGATTGATTTTACTAATGAATGGCTGTTATTTGAGACCAAATTCACCTACAGTGCAAGTAAAGGCCAGCTGTCAGCAACTTAATATATTTTTGATGCTTGTACATTATTCTTTCTTCTGATTAGGTTGAATTTAATTCCATTAAACATACAGGAGCCACTTGAGAATAATTTACATATATTTGATGAAATACTGGCAGTTATTGTCATTGTGAATGTTTACTCCTTTTCAGCATGAGAGCTTTATAGCTTTTCATCCTTTTTCATCTGTAACTACATCTTTTTGCTAACATCTGGAAATATCCACTTAAAACAAGACAGGGGGGTTGGAACTAGATAATCTTAAGGTACTTTCCAACCCTAACTATTCTATGAGTCTATGATTCTATGATTATGAGCTTAAAGGAGACTTAGAACAAAGAAGAAAATGATACTCCTGACTGACAAAAACTATACTAAAATGGAAATCAATTTCCTTTTCGACAGAAAACTGATACAAGAAGAAGAGCTGCTGTCACAGAGACTGGGGAATTGTATTTCATCTGTTCACGTGCCAATTTTCTTTTATTGCCTGGATTTCCCCAAGCTGCCAACAGTGGCTAGGGATTCTTGTGGGGCCTGGAGTCCCCTTTCCACAGAATGGACAGTGCAGCCTGGAGACACTCAGCCTGCAGCTCCCTGGGGCATAGAAGCTGGTATCAAACTGGGCACCCATGTTCTCCCTGAGTTTCCCAACCTCTGAACTGAGACCCTGGAGCCATGAGACCAAGATAACCTCTCACAGCCAGAAGTACGAGGCTGTGTTGTGCCCTTTTGTAGTCCTCAGATAAATGGAGAACTTAGCCGTACCTTTCTCCATGATGTGTCCTTTCATCTATGTTACCTTGCTTCTTTTCCTGAATCTCATCCCTAGTTTGTTTTCTGGGAACATAATACAACGTCTGAAGCACCAAATGTTACTTGATGAAGTGTCTAACTGTTGCTTTAGGATTGTTCTTTTTTTCCTGTTAACATAAAAAACCTACACCAGTCTGAGCAGACCATGTGACATAGGAAGAAGCATGAATAATACCTTACCTTCTGTCCTGCGTTCAGCAGCAGCAGTCATTTTTAATCCTTTGTAGTAGCTGGTGCAAGTGCTGTGGTTTTGACTTTCAGCCTGGGAACAGTTCTGATAATGCTGATGTTTCTAGTTATGGCTTAGAATGTTTTGGTCTGACCAAGGACTTCCTGAGTCTCACACTCTGCTAGGGAGGCGGGGAAGCTGGGAGGAAGAAGAAACAGGGCACCTGACCCAAACTGACCAAAGAGATATTCCATGCCACAGCATGTCATGCCCAAGATGTAAAAACTGGAGGTAGGAAGCCGGAAGAGGGCAGTCCATGGCTCTGTCGTCAGGTGGTGAGCAGTTGTATCCTCTTCCCTTGTATTTCCCTGGTCATTATTATTATTGGTGGTAGCAGTAGT
>JASSUY010037381.1:0-11111 GCA_032466535.1 Forpus xanthops
CCCCAGCCCGGGACCCGCATGGGGGCGCGACCGCCGCCCGCCCCCCGCCCGTCCTTAACCGCGGCCGCCGGCAACGAGGCCGGTCAGCCCCGCGGAGGGCGGTAGTGCCGGGGGAAGGGCGGCGGGAGGGGCCTGGAGGAGCAGCAGCGCTCTGCCGAGCAGCCCCAGAGGCATCGGGGCTTCAAAGTTTGCCCCTTCAACTCCGCTCGCGAACCATCACGGCTAGCAGCCGTCTGCGGCGGAGGGAGGCGGGGAGGAGGAAAGGAGGGAGGGACGGGAAGGAGAGGCGAGGCAGACGGCGGTGCTGAGCTCAGTTCGCGCTCGGAGAGCGGCTTCTCTGCTGCTCGCGGCACAACCGCTCCCCCACCTTCCTCCCTTCTCCTCCTCTTCCTCCCGCTAGGGCTCACGCGGCCGCAGCAGTGGAAATCCCCCGCCCGGGGGCTCTCCCGCGCAGCGCAGCAGCGAGAACGGGTGACTACCGCTACTTTGTCTACACGGGGAACCGAGGGCGGCTTCACCCTCCCGGACCCCTTTGTCTCGCAGGGACACCTCTCCGCGTTCAGCCCTTCCGGGGCTCCCCCCGCACTGCACCGCGCCCAGCCGGGGCCCGCCGTAGCTCCGCAGGCTCTCAGGCACAGCCGCTCTGCCGGCGCAGGGGTGCGGAGCATTGCGCGGCCGCGGGTCACGCTTAGCGCAGAGAGGCAGACGGCGGCCCGCGGCTGCGGAGCTATAACCGGCGCGACCCCGGTTCGCTGTGGGTTGCGCTGCTGCCGCCTGCCGGGCCGTGGGTGGCTGTGCAGGGGAAGCCGCCCTAGCCGGCTCCTTCCGCCGGTCGGCACCGGGGAGAGCTCCCCGAGACATCCAGGGACACGGCGGGCGCCCCCAGCCCTCCCACCCACCCCAAGAGAAGGACAGAGGAGGAGAGAGGTCAGAGAAGGTTGACTTGAGCACTGGCAGGGGTCCTGGAGCAGAGACCGGGAGCTGCAGGGCAGGAAACGAAGGACGAGACCAGGCAGATTTAGGAAAAAACAGCAAATTCTGCTCACCACCACTACGAGGAACGTTTGCACTTAGTGGCGTGGCCCGGCCTTTCTCTGCTATCAAAAGCATCCAGGATACATAATATTGGTGGGAAATTATGCGTCCAGTTCTGGTGCATCAATCAGCCTCCAAAGGCTTCTTTATTTGCTGCGTCAGCAGCAGCAGTCTTGACGTTGCATTTAGACCAGATGAGCTTTTTTTTGCTGAGCTGCCCATTAACAGAGGTAGTTTTAGCAGTGACATCAGCAATTATGAACTGGAGGAACATCACTAGGATTTCTGAGCACACGTGGCTCTTTATTTGTTTACAGCACAAATATTCTGTGGAACTGGAAGCTCTCCAGAAGCTGAGAAACCCATGTAGTTTGTCTGTTACTTTTCAAGTGGGTTTGTCAAATTAGGTGGCGGGCTGTCAAATGAACAGTTATGATTCCTAAGATGCCTTATAACGTGTTGAGCACTCCACAGGCGAGAAAACCACACAGAGGTGATGCTGGATGTCCTCTGCTCCATAAGGACATCCTTTCTGGGCTATCTGAAAGAGCATTGACCTGCCAAATCACTAGTCATACAGACTACCAAACACACTGAGCGCATTCACTTTAGGACCTGAGGAGGCAACAACTAGGGAGAGCTGTATCTTGAGAACAAATGGAAGCTCTGGCTCGGATAGCAGAGATGGCCATCAAGTGGCAGAGAACAGCTCAGATACCTTTCAACTCAGTCTTTCTTGACTTCTTCAGCATGCCGTTCATGCATTTCACAGGAGTGACACTGGTGTGCAGGTATTAGCTGGTATTATGATTGATTGAACTTTAAATTTGAGCTAGACAAGATGTAGCAGTGGACTCCGCGTTTACTGTATAATTCCTTCTGTCTCATACCAGGCATGTGCCTTTGTGTACTGATCTCTTTGAGAATAGTGAATCCTCCTCAGCTGAAGACTTAGGGTGGTCAGGAAACAAAGGAAAATACTTTATATTTACCCACAGTGACAGTCTCCTGAAAAGAGGCAAGAACAGTGTATTTGATGATGTGAGACTGGAAGCAACAGCAGCTTGTATTCGTTTAGAGCCTTGAGGGGCAGCTAACACTAGTGTTCGCTGTGTGTCCGTAACTGTTTTAAAAAGTAAAATAACTGTTTAAAACTGTTTGAAAAGCTAGTTATTTATTACAGCAGGAGGTTCCCTGGGGAAAATGAGGGCAGTAGTGAGAGAGTCCAGAAGGGTGATCTCCATGGACTCATAGCTTCCCAGAGCTCCCTGATCCTTTTTGCAACACTTTCTCCTGTAGCTTTGCTTTATTGCAAGAATCTCTTATTTCCTTGCCTTCTCCTGACCTTCAAATTAATTGTGCCTCTTTCTGCCACTGTTCTGCAGATCCTCCTGTTCTGTGGCTTACCTTTCCACACAAGCTGCTTTTCTCCATGTCATCCTATCCGTTTAGACTGTCCTTTCTTTGGTGTTCATTGGGTTGTCTGTAACCCGATTTTCAGCAGGAGTTAGGGAGCATTTTTCACTCTCTCCTACAACATCAAATACGTGGATATGAACTTCATTTTGTCCTGTCTTTGTTTGGCCAGAGCTGCTTGGTAAGATTCCTCTTAGGAGCAGAGTAAGGCCTTAGCAGAGGTCGTCAGAGTTAATGAAGTCAGTTGTGAGACCAGCTCCTTTGACCTTTGTCTGAGCTTTGGTGCTGTGTATAGTTACCGTTTCCCTCTGCTGCTGTTCCGGACTTCCTACCTTTCCAAGTATGAACCTCCCCAAAGCCTGAGATGTAGAGAAAGGTATTCCTCCATCTCCGTTAAGCTTGTTGACAATAGTGACATTTAGGTTTACTGTGAGTCTCCAACCATAACTCATCATTGAGGTGTCAAAGATGATTCCTCCTCGCTGTAGCAAACTCACCACAGATCAGCTTGCTGTAGGCTTGCCTTTTCTTGCTCTGTGCAATTAGCAAAACCACATATTATATATTGGGAGGGAAAAAGAGTTATGGTATGACTATGTAGACCAGGCAGGGATGGATGAGCAAAACTCTACCCCTGCATCCTTATTAGACTGTTCCCTGAGCACTTGAGGTTAGCCACAGGATTCAGCTCTCCTTAGATCAAATGCTCTTGGCCTTTCCCAGGCCAGTCTAAGCCTGGTTTTGGGATCCCACAACTTCAGCCTGCAGTGAGATTAGCTGTGTGTATACGGTAAGACCGGTTTGTAGGTTTCCAGTTAGACTTAATGAAAGGGCTGTTGCGTGTGCTTAATATCCAAACTTTCCTAACTTTGTCAAAATAAAGCCAATTTTCCACGAAGCTGGGCTGTACAGTGCTCTTCACTGAAGATTACTCTATACAAAACATTAATTTGCAGTTGTTTTGCCAGTTGTTGGTTTGTAACCATAAAGAGGCCATAAGGAAAAAAAAGAAGACAAAAATGGGTTTCCCTCTTTCTCTTCGGTCTTCTTATACTCAAGTGTAATTTTATTCTTTCTGTAACTCATCTCTTGGAAGAGATCACAACTGTGACTGTCAGTAATGACTGGAAATAGGAGGCCACAGAATCATTTTACAGTCCCAGTTGTAAGACTTTATTACTAGTGCCTGTACACCCATGGTGTTTGCTCTTTTAAGACAAGGGGGGAACATGCCTTTCAAGGGCGTAATGTTGAAAGCCTGTCTCCCACAGTGCCTTCCCTGTGATTTGACAGGACTTACCAATCTGTTGTAAGCCTGTCCCTAGCCTGATCCTTCCCTGAGCCTGGGGAGCACCTGAGAGAGTGGGGAGCCCAGGAAGGGTTGTAGCTGCCAGCTCTCTGCATTAAACCTACAGCCACAGGGGAGAACAAGGACTTCTGAGAACAAGCCTCAGGCTGAAAGAACCAGCATGAAGGGCCACAAGCGGCTCATGAACCTGTAGTTTGTATATCCCTTTCCTTTAATAAAACTTTTATGTGAAATCCATTTAATCCAGCACAGCACAGGTTCAGCAGCGTGTCCCAAGCATTCCAGCCATGTCAGAGCTTGCCCTTCATTGCTGGCAGCATCCTGTCTACCCAGGCTGTCACAGGCACTTGTAAATCAGCGTGGGCTACTACCTACTGTATCTGTTCTCATCAAATCAGTCTGAGGGTGGTTGGTAATTGATAAAGTTGTCATCAATAGTAAAGGGAAAATATTGCTTCAGTTTAACCAACATCTTGCTAACAAATCGGACCTTGCCGTGTGATGTGCGTACATATTACTTGGAGAAAAGAATCAATTAAGGGGGAAAATATATGATTAAATCATAATACAAAATTATTAAAGGCAGAAGCACACTGCAGTAAGAATTCTAGTCAAACCTGTAAGACTATAGCAGTATTAAATTATTTTTTGAACCTCATCCCTACCATGAAGATTGAGTGTCAGGTACTTTTTTTTCCTCCTGCAGGATTTCAAGACTTGATTGCCCAAATGACAGTTTACTTATTTTACTGTCACATACTTTTGTGAAATGCCATAACAAGTTGATTACAGGTTTCACATTTTGCATAGTGACAAAATCATCTGTCATATAATAGTCTGATGCCTGCCTGAAAGCAATTTAACTAAGAAGCAGTTTCTACTGACAATAATGATATTTGAAAAATTAAGGTGGATTTAAATGTGTACATTTTCTAAGCAAGTCTTTCTTTTAACTGAATGAGGAGACCAATATTATCCCTTTCAGGCATGAATTTCAGACTTGTAAAAGTCAATAGAAAACAAGCAGCCAGAGGGTGAGGCAAATTAGGAGAGGCATCATTACATGAATGAAATAAAGGACAGAAATGAGAAGCCTTGTGATACCTCCCGACTGCTGCAGAGACAAAAAAGGGCTTGGCTCCTATTCGGGAAACCCGTTCTTCCTAACAGCCTGTGCTGGAGATCCAAGACTATGTCATGCACTCTGGCTACTGGAGGAGAAAATCTGGCTTCTGTGAAGAAATGTTGGGTCACTGGAACTGGGGTGAAGAGATAAATGAAACATACCTTCTTTACTTAAAAAAAAAACATACCTTAGATGAGATTAAAGTAATAAAGATAATCCATTTATTTAATGTATACATTTTTTTGACTGATTTTGAGTGACTGGATTTTGTAAAATAATGTGATGTGTCATTTCTACGTAGCAATGCTAACCATTAAGGGATTTTTCTGTGCATTTTTTCTTGCTAATGAGTGGATGAAGCAGCAGTAGTAGCTTTCTTAACTTCTTGTGCGTGGGCAAAGGATAAGCCAGTTTTCAATTTCAAAATGTGAAGGGAATAGGATAGGGAAGCTCAGCAAGCTGTTAGATTGAAGAAGAGAATGATTTGTCCCTGGCACTCTGTCATACACTGACTTTGTAGACTATGTAGCTATCATATACCTGCCATTATGAATGCTAGGAGAAAATAGTAGTGCATTACACATGAGGCTGAATGTTGTTCCTATCTTGAGGGGTGCTGAAGCCAGGTGCTCAGCTGACCTCCCACAGTAGAATGCAGCAAAGGGCTCCCATTGGGTAAGAGCAGAACTCAGCAGAGCAGTGCTCAAGGGCAACTTTGACCTTCCTGGCGACCAACTGCAGCACCGCAAGTGGCAAAAAACCTTTTATGGGGCCGAAGAACAATAGCAAATGCTGTGACTGCATCCTCACAGAGGAGTTTGTTCTCTACCCAGGTTGGAGGGAGAGCAAGGATGCAGCAGCTCTGGCAATCCTCAGACAGCTCCACTGTCTGTGGGTGAATGGGAAAAAGGAGGAATTAAAAGGGAAAAGGGACTCCTTGCTGTGTTATCTTACTTAACACAGGGGCAAGGTTAACAAAATTGTCAACCTGGAAGTTTACCACTGCTCTCTGTGGACATCATTTTTACAGTTTGGTTTTTTTGTGTGTGTGTGTGTGGTTTTTTTATTTTTATTTTTTTTTTAACTAACACCATAATTTTTCATACTTTTATTAGCTTCTCTGGGGTAAAAAAAAAAAAGACTCTAATAATGCTATCACTGCTTTCTTTTCAGTCACTGCTTTCTTGCTTGTGGATATTAAAACATTGTATATGTAAACAAGTATTATTGATCCTATGTTTCAGTAGATCTGAGCACAGAGACTTGAAAACTCTATCTTAGGTACATTCACATAGTAGATTTTTTTTATCTGTCTCCCATAAACTTGTGTAACCTTTAGGAAGTTGCTTAAGCATTTTGCTTCCTATATACCTCATCTGGAAAATAAATGTGTTCTCATATTGCCTAGGGCAAGGTAACACAAGGGAGAAATCATTTTCCTAGCACTGGAATTTCCTTCCATTTTTAAAATTGGCCACTGTGGAAGTCAAATTATTCTTTGTTACCACTGTTTTTTTTTTCTATTCACTGTCATGGAATCATGGATGCTTCTCTATTAGCTATGTTTTTCTTAAGCATGCTACTATTAATATGCTTGAAAGTTGCCTTTTCCATAAGTCACTGTCAAATCTGTTTTCCATTTATTAATTTTTTATTTAGTATAATCTATTTAACAAAATGTGTTAATGTATTTTAATTATGAACTAAACGGGCTCTGTTTTCAGCAAATATTTTGATTGCCAGTGAAACTAAAATCGTGACATGTGACAAACACAAAGGTAGTTTATCCTGTGATGAAGCCATGGCAGAAGTGCCATAACAGTCTTAGAAATTGGGGGGGGGGAGCACTATTGGAAAAGGGTAAAGAAAAGGGAGTCATACGTATTGCAAACAGAAAAATAGAATGAAGCTGCGTACTGCCTTTGTGGAAAGATCTGAGCCGTTGTAAGAGCTCTGGTAGCAATCAGACGCAGAACCTCGATATTCTTCGATGAACTGCAACCCGTCAAAAGAGGGCACTGTCTTCATGTACAGACGCAGCACTCGAAATGAGATGGCCAGTCTTGCGGGTGCCGGAGGATGCGGAGCTTCCTTATCTCCCCTGCCCTGCCTGTTGGAGGGCTGGCTTCCCTTATCGCCGGGGGCCAGAGAAAGCTGGTACAGGGGTACTGCACTACAGAAGGGCAGCTGTTGTCTACCGCGGTCTCACTTTGTCACACATGCAAGTTAATGGAATCCATGAAGAGTGAAATGAAAGAAGGAAATGTACAAGAAATACGGCAGTTCATTCTAATGGTCTTTTCTGGACTCTGAACTTGGCAAGCACTTCTGTTTTCCTGACAGCATGAGTGCACTTGTAATTCATGCAACAGGTCAGAGAGAAGAATAACCCTAATTATGTCTGTTTGTAACATTTTGATGTCTTTGTAGGTGAAATGGAGTCTCTGTGTTTACCCACATTGGCCTCCTGCAAGAGATCAAAGTCTTCCTTGGGCTGATTCTGATGGAACTGAACTTGGGGGAAATGCTGATCAGGACATGCTTTAACATTTTCTAAAAATCAGGAATGCACAAAGCATTCTGTTGTGTTTCTTAGACATTCATTAGAAGATGCAATATTAAAAGTTTGCATTTTAATTCTAGTCTAAAGCTTATTTTTCAAGGACCGTTTCTAACTCAACTTCTGTCTGCAACACTGAAGAGTTCCCTTCAGAAATTAAAAAAGTTGAGAAAGGCATCTTCTTTCAATTAGCTTGCCTAAACTGTTACCATTTCAATATATAATCTTCCTTCTGGTAAGCTGAAAACCTTGGTATCTCTGTGTCTTATACTACCAGATAAGTTTTCCAGCCCTTCAAATATTCTCACAGCATTTCTTAGAAATACTCCCTAGCTGTTCAATATTTTCTAGAAATGTGGGCAGCAGAAGTTAGTACTGTATATTACTAGGGAAAATAGCATTATCAAATGGGAAGTATCTCACGGCATTTTTAGTTATGTCATTCTGATGAGAGGTCCTGTCCATCTTGCGCATCTCCCATGACCTCTATGCCTTCTCTGGTTCTCTTTACTGGGACAGTCTCCCCAACGTGTTCCCTCTGCATGACCTTGTCTGTCCTAGACTATGGGACTTTGCAGACAAATATATTTCTTTGTGTTCCACTTGCCAAGTTATCCAAGTTGCATAGAAAGCAGGCAATCCTCTTTACAACATGCCAGTGAAGCTGTTTTTAATCTGTAAACCATATTCACATCAATTCCTTGTTTTGTAAATATAATCAAAATGTTAGCATGAGTTGCCATTGACATATTCAGTGGTTGTTTTCCATTTAAAATTGCAGTTTGAGATATATCAGCTACTTTTTTGACTAAATATGCTCTATGTTGACCTTTCATCATTCTAGTTTTCTTAATCAAATGGTCATCAAAATGAGCTCACAAAAGTCTAAACTTTTTAAACCAACGTGGGTACCATCATCACCCAAAATTGTAATCTCATCAATAAAAGCCATCAAAGTAGCTTGACAAGATCTGTTTTCCAAAACCTCATGCTGATCAGCATTAATTACATTATCCTCCTTTAATTCTTTATTAATTGAGCCTTACATCATCTGTTTCATCATTTTGCTTCATATCAGTGTTACACTGACAGGTATATAATTGTCCAGGTCATCTAATTTACCCCTTTAAAATATTGGCATAACATTGGCTTTCTTCCATTTCTCTGGGGTTTTTCTGGTGTTCCAACTCGTACTGAGAATCAACATTAATGCTGCAGAGAGAATTTCTTTGCCACGATTTTCTAAAACTCCTTAATGAAAATCATCTGGACCTTTTTATTTCAAAATGTGTGCTATTAGTAACTGCCTTTTAATTCTCTGGAATGATCACTGGCGTGGAAAGTACTGCAGCACTACCTTATGATAAAATCTCTACTATTTTCCCCCCTAAACACAGAATGGGGCTGTGCACTGAGCACACATTGTTTGCCTTCATTATTATTCTTGATTCTGTTATTCCAATCTTCTAGTACAAAGCCAATATTTTTCTTCTCTTTTATTTGCTTTTAATATCATTTTAAAAAGCCCGAATAGTCTCTCTTCCTGTTGACCTTAACAGCCATGGCAGGTTTCACTGCCTTTTCACTTTTGTAATTGATTTGTCTTGATTTTACTTGGATCTGATGAGGTCCATTATAAAATGATTGTGTATTCTTTTACTTCTTTTATGTATTTTTCCCCAGTTCCTGCTTCAATGTATGCTCATTATATTGTGGTACTCTTTTTTTTTTCCCTCTACTTAATTTGATCCTTAATTGCTATCAACTCTCTGAAATCAACCCCTTTGAAGCCATACATAAACAGTGTTGGCTAGGCTTTGTTCTCTGTGCAAACAGCAAATCTACAAATTTGCATAAATGTAACCATGATTTTTTTTACCTCATAACATGGAAGAAAATTTCACCTTCAACTTTTTGAAATTCGAGAAAAGTTTTAACATTGGCATCAGAAATTCCTCAGTATATGTCACTCAGGCTGAAGTCTCTCTGAAGACACAGCCTGCATTATAGACAGGTACTCACCTGAGCACCTGACTTCCTGCTGAGATACGGTAACTTGTAGGAAATCCCAGATGGTACCTTGCATTTTGCCAGTTAAATATTCACCTATAAACATCTATTATTGACCACTTCTACACTGTCAGCACTTGGAAAGAGGTAGTGCCATTTTTGACATGAAGTGTCATTTTCCACTCTTTCTCCCCACTTCATCTTTCCTAAATAGATTACAACTAATGATTTCAACATTCTAGTCATGCAGAACACCTGATCATGTCTCAGTAATGCCAGTGAGGACAAATTCATGCTCATAAATGAGCCATTCTAATTCTTGCTTACTAACCTGGCCCGTAGCCTTGGAATATTGGCAATTAAAGATTTTTTTCCTCTTCACATCCCTTGGAGCTTTGATTAATTTTGCTGTTAGTGTCTTGACTTTGTGCTAAATGACTGCTCTGTTACCCTTCCCACTCCATCCTCCCCTTTTGCTATTAGTTTATCATCCTCAGGCAACATTTCCAAAAGCATTCTGGTGCCTTGCTACCTGGCAAAATGTTCCCAATGCAATGCATGTCAAGGGGCTGAAAGTGAATTCCCCAAAGCAACAGCGGAATGCTGCCAACAATATGCAGTAGGAATTTCTCCAGAACCAGGCATCCTCTTACACCACGATTCACATCCATTCAACATCTTTTAGGATATCATTTCTCATTATGTTTCAGTGACAGCAGTCAAAGAAGTTCCTGCTTTCCCCTCTCATCATGGTCTCACCCATGATTGGCCACCTCCCCAGAGATGCTGTACAATCTATGCGTAATAAGGCTCTAAATCAGAGCCATGAAGAGATACAGCTTTCCAAAAGCCCTTCTCTGTGGCAGCATGGGAGACTGGCAAAGTCTTGTGGTATAGGACAGCAAGTATGCACCTGAGAGCGAGCCCCCTGGTAGTCCTTGCCTCAGCCCTGTGGTGGTAAGTTGGCTGCTGTAAGTGCCCTGGTCAAAGCCATAGAGACAGGAGCCGTGCTTTCCTTTCTGCACGGTCACCACAAGGCCCTTCTGTGCTGGGGGAGGCAGTGCCCAGGGTTACCATCTGAATTTGCAGGTCCTCTTGGCTCTTAGGCAGGGCATCTGCACACTGTACAGTGGGGAACACACAGGCAAAGAGGTGGGGGTGGTGCTCCTCTACTGTGACCTGGAAGCTGATGCAAAAGGGAAAAAAAAGCCCAGTGACAGCTTCCAGCTGTGTGAGTAACGCAGTTCACAGAAAATAGGAGAAGGGCTTCAGTGGATCGGGTTTTGGTCACTGGCTTAAAAGTTTATCAAATAATAGTGTCACATTCTGTGTCTCAGCATTTGGATAAAAGCAAACAACGCTGTGGTTCGTATGAAGTGACTAGCTTGAGAGAGGAAGCCTTCAGCGCCTGATCGGGGGGATGCTCGGCGTTCGGGAGCAGCGACCCCCCGAGGGAGCCTCAAGCCCTCGACACGACTCGCTCGGGAGCCGGCAGCTCAGTGGATGCGAGGAGCTGATCCAGAGGGGCGGTGCCGGGAGGAGCGGCACCAGCACTGAGTGATTAAAAACCTGATCGAGGGAGCGCGGTGAACAGGGCGGACTGGAGACAGTTTGTGTGACAGTTCTGGCGGGCAGGCGAGCGGGATGGTGAGCAC
>JASSUY010037382.1:0-30173 GCA_032466535.1 Forpus xanthops
ACTTGTTCCAACAGTTCCATGTCCTTTTTATGTTGAGGACACCAGAACTGCACGCAACACTCCAAGTGAGGTCTCACAAGAGCAGAGCAGAGGGGCAGGATCACCTTCCCTCTACCTCCTGATCGCACTCCTTTTGATGCACCCCAGGATGTGGTTGTCTTTTTGGGCTGTGAGCACACGCTGATTCCAGCTCACGCTCATTTTTTCATCGACCAACACCCCCAAGTCCTTCTCTGTAGGGCTGCTCTGGATCTCTTCTCTGCCCAATCCATAGCTGTGCCTGGGATTGCTCTGACCCAAGTGTAGGGCCTTGCACTTGTCATGGTTAAACTTCATCAGGTTCGCATCAGCCCACCTCACAAGCGTGTCAAGGTCCCTCTGGATGGCATTCTTGCCCTCCAGTGCATCAACCGAGACACAGGGCTTGGTGTCATCGGCAAACTTGCTGAGGGCTCACTCAATCCCACTGTCCATGTCACTGACAAAGATGTTGAACAAAACAGGTCACCAAAGCTGTTCTTAAGAATATCATATTTCATTGAAATGTTACTTGTAAACACCAGTAGCAAGTTAGACTTATGATGGTGTTGGGTATTGGAATTTATAAGTCTTTTCTTTGGGTCCAAAAGACTATCAAATAAGGACACTTATTTAATAATAATTGCACTTATTCACAAAAAGATGGCATATCTTTTTCATGACATAGATATTTGTCTTAGTAGATTGTAAATGTAATTGTTTATTATTTTTATTTTCCCATGAACGTTTTCTATCAAACATGTCATACAAGTGTTGCTAGATTATTATGTTATCCCTGAGATAGCAGGGCTATATGCCCGAACTTCCTAATGTGCTCTACTTACGCAATTCTTGAAATCAGTAAAAACTCTGGATGTTTGTGAATAAACAGTAAGTTGTGTAGAATTATGTCAGTAAAATGAGAGGCATCTTGTGAATAACCAGATTCTTTCATATTGACTCCTTTTCTGCCTGGATGTTTATATGTGAGTCACCTTGTGGCCGTTACAGAATCACATTAAGCAGCTTAATGAACTTTCTTGATTTCTTTTCCAAATAATAAGAAAATGGTATATACCCCTAACGTCTTGTGGTAATGGGAGGGTTGGGTTTTATTGTTACGACGAAGAAATGTATTATGTTTGTGGATTGAAATGCAGGGAAGTTTATGGGATATATATGATATTTACAGTTCTGGGAGAGTTCATTCCATAACCTTCAGCTTGCCTTCCAAGAAGTTTGTTCTTGCCAAGAAGCAGTTATAAGAGAGCTAACATCAGCAAGGGACCAGATAGCTCCCAAACTGTGACAGAACTGACCCCTGTGGTGCACACTTTTATCCAAATACTGTATTATAGCTGCAGACCTTTCAAAATGATTTTCCTCTATATGCCAACTTATCCCTGTCTTAAATGGCTTGAGCTTCCTTTAAGTGTTCTTCACCAGTGAACTGATTTCATCCAAAGACTGGGCTAGACCAACAACAATGTGGCATTATGTAGGGAATAGGCAGGTATTATCTGCTTAATGCTGAGACTTATTCTTTTTACTATTCTCCAAATGTAGCCTTCTAAAGACACAAATTAATTCACCTGGCATCTTGACTAATTCTGTAACAGGAAGGTAGCAAGGTAGCAGTACTTTATGTAAACTATGAGGTACTGCTGAGAAAAATCCATGAGAATGAAAATAAATACTAGGCCAGCTTTTGTGGTAGGATGAGATTACCCTTTGATGTTGCTGTTTAATTTTTTTCCATACCAGTTGTGGATAGAAACTGTAGTCTATCTGCTTCAGTATATTTGATCCAATTATAAAGCTTGTGGTAGACATTTTTCAGGATTCTTATAAGTTTATCCAGGAACAGGAGATTTGATGATGGCTGAAAACAGCAAGATATCAAACCATCAATGTGGATTACTTCCATGCTGTTTTGTTTGTTGAATGAAGGGAAGAATGGTGCTGAAAAACACGTTATACGTGGGAGCAAGGCTCCGCCTCCAGGCACCAGCCCTTCTTCATACGTGAACATGGGCTGTCCTCTGAGCATGTATGCATGTGTATAAGTGTCATCTCAGGTTAATTAAACATCTGTGCTTTTAGCCAAAGAAAGAGAATAAACTCTGAAGCAGTCTGTAGATAGTATCAATGACACAATTTACCAGCGCTGCTTGATCTTTCATCAGCTTCCAAGACTTGAATGTAATTTAGCCTCAACAAGCTATTTCATCCCGAAGAGCTAAATACTATTTGCTGCCCACTGAATAGGCTTGAGTGAAAATCATCTGTTTCTGTTGTGCAAGGTTTTTTGCTTCCAACCTAATGGTATCCATAATGGTCTGGACATTGCGTGTCCATAATCTCATTACTTATGTTTACTTTTGGGAGACCGAGTTCATTCTAAAGTAAATGATGAAGTGCATTGTACTGTGGGGAGTATTAATTGGAGAAAAGATTCTTTAGTCCACCAGAAGCTATGGAGAAGGCAGTTTTCTGACTTTCTCCTCTTTGATCCACCAGAAGGAGTTATGAGACGCTAAAAGCTGATGCAGAAGCAGTGTTTACTTGAGGAATGTTGTTTCAGAACTGTTTCTTTTCAAAGCTTTTGGATGGCTTCTGTCTCTGTCATACCTGATACACCAGCAGGGAAGAAGTCAAAGCCTGATATTTTGGAAATTTTATGTCCCTAATTTATGTTTGCAATATTTACAGTGCAGAAAGAACAGACCCAGAAATTCCCATCCTCTGTAGGACTGGTTACATTTGCTTTACCTTTTGCTGATGTTTTAGTTTAATTCCACTGTAGATGATAATAGCTAGAAGAGTGACAACCTGGCTTTCAGAATTCAGATCTTCTAGGAAATATCATAATTCTCTGTCCATCCTAACATTTAAGTGTAATAAATATCAAAATGAAAAGAAGTTGAAAAATAAGATATTTTTACCCAAGCACCCATAAACTGATTTTATGATTTTAAAGCTTGATTTCATACTCATATGTGCAATGTATTAGAGACGTAATGTTAATGAAGGACACAAATGGATTTCCTTAGGAAAAAAAAAAAAAGAAAAGGAAAATAAATAAACACTACCTTTAGTTAAAATGACACTTCTCACTTCTAGCTTGACTTGTTGGGAAAACTCACAGTTTTTAAGATTTACATGATAAATGCCTATTTAAATTAAAAACAAGAAGTCATGTTCAGAGAGGTTTTCCTCATCTGTGAATGGTTAAATGGGAAGCTCATTAAACCAGATAGAACACTGAAATGTGTTGCTATAATTTGAAAGTGTTTGACATTTTAAAAATAGGTTTTCCCATTTAAAAAATGCACATGTTGTCGACAGATTTTTATGTTGATGACTCCAGCATCTGGTGTGAAATGTATTAAATTTTAAACATGTTGGTGCCATCTTAGACATTGGCTCTTTTTAATTAAAAGCCATAATTTAGATGTGCTCAGCTTAATTGAGTGTCATTGCCAATGATAGCAGGAGGCTCTCTACTTACCCCCTCACTGAATAATGGTATCTGAAAGATCGATTGCAATAAATGACAATGTAAATGTTTTATGTTTTCTTCAATTTTATTTTTTTTTTCCATTCTCTCAAAAAAGATTGTGTGGTTTCCTCTAGGCCAGACTGGGTTTCAGCACAGGGATGAGTAGGTAATTGTTTAAGGAAACAGACTGGTAGGAGTGGCAAAATCATGGCCATAGCAGGAGAATGATTTTGGGTCAGCCCCTGCACGGGTTCTGTGCTGGTGAGAGTGATCTCAGAAGCCACCCTCCTCCCACATCCACTTGGCATGAAGGACGAGTACAGTTCCTGTTGGCAGTGATGCACTGCTGGTGCTGCAAAGAGCTGCTGACAGGAGAAGTGCTGGGACACTGGTAGTAATGGTGCCATTGTGTCCCCAGGATTCATCTGGTGAAGATGTGAATGCTGCTGATGCCGCTATACATTTTGCAGCCCTGGGGAAGGAGTAGTAAATTATTTATGCTCATTCTTGGAGTGACAAAATCTACTTCTGCATGGCCCTGCCCTATGAAGATGGGAAGTAGGGAGAGGAGAATGTTTCTGTTAAACTGAAACCATGAAGAAGTCTAATGGGCAGCTGTGAATCTTTGGGGAAGGACAAGTTGAGAAGAAAACCACTTCAGGCTTCAAACCCAGCTGCTCTCCAGTTGTATGAACCTGAAGTTGTGGCCCTGTCCTATTTGGCAGTTTGGCATGGATGTAGGGAAGACTGAAGGCACTTCCCTGAGTGACACATTCTCTGTGTTCCATTGGTCAGAGGAGGCACGTCGTGGTACAGTGCTGCAAGTGTTCAATGTAGGATTTGTACAGCTAGAATCAGCCCTGCGATAGAAGTAAACAACCCCCTACCAAATACTGCACTAATCTCAGCTGCTTATCACAAGAAGAGATAGTATCAGTGTAGAAATTCTCTCCAGCTCCTCTACAAACCTCACTGCCTGACCTGGAAACCGCCAGTTGTAAGGCTTTAAGCAACTGTCATTTAAGAAATTAAAGCACTTCCTTCAAATCTGCTCTTGCATTAACATTAGCTGCTTCACAAATAATGGTAATAATGCTGCTAAAAAATAAAATAGGTAGTTAAACTACTGTTGCTAGTGATATGCAACTGAGACTGGATCAACAGTCATCCTGCTGGCCTTTTATTCGATGTATCATAGGTAGCAATTCATTTGGTCAGATGCATTTTGCTGTGAACTTTGGAAAAGTCATTACATTTTCAGCCAGTTGTTACTGAATTACCCTTTCCTTCATTTTATTTCAGCCACATTTCTACATGATGCATCACGAAAATATACGTACATTTTATAATTGAAATATATTAATTATGGATGTTAAATTAAAAAGAAATGGAATTTGAAGGTGTGATGTAATTATACTCTGGAGTTATATTTTAAAACATTCTAGTTTCTGGTTCTCATGCAAAATTGCAAGTTCTCGGGTCTCTAAAAATATCACCTGTGCCAGACATAAAATCCCCTATTTTCAACAGCTCCTTTATGCCCTCTGGTGGTTTGGGATGACAGTCGCACAATACCCTAGGAAAGTATTTGATCTGTCATGACAGTACTTAAGGAAGGAGAGTTTTCCTTTGTATCTTAATCAGTTAAAAGAGAAATTATAATTTATATCGCCTTTTTTAATTACATGCAGCCATTAATTTGCCCTTTTTTTTTTTTTTTCTACATACGATATATGGCTGTCTGCTGTATTGCTACCCTAACAAAAGTGATTGCCCAACTTTGTGGAGTGCTGCCTATATCAAAGATCTATCAGCTCTAATATGTCCAGAGGAGAACAATAAAAGTGCTGGATTTTTTTTCTAATTAACATTTCAAATGTATCATGCTGAGGCTGCTTTTATGATTGAAAAAATATTTTAATTTTCTTTTAAATTATTTAACTAAGAGTCCCCACTGGTCAACATTACCAAGTTGAATATATTTGCTGGAATTTTGGCTGCTGAAATACATATCGCAAGTGAAACAGCAGAAGGCTTTTTCCTTATGCCTCCTTTTTGCTTTTTAGACTTCTGTCTTGTGCAAGGGGCTTGAGAAGTGGACAATGGTAATCTCCCAAACTAATGGGTGTGGAAGGAGCAACCTGGTCTATTGCAGTGGTGCAGTGTTTGGTGATGAGGACCAGGATGGCAACTGAAGCAAACAAACTCTTTCCTTTGAGAGCTCTTTCTGCACCCATCTTACTGTTTCAAATGCAGGCGGGGAGATCCCTCTGATTTTTATCCCTTTTTTTTACCTATTGTTGCTTGTCTTTTACCAAAATGAGGTGTTTCACATTTAGTCCTGCTCCAGTGTTTCTCCTTCTGGTCATTCCCCAAGCTCACTAGATGATTTCCATTTACCTTTTTCACTCGATTCTCAGTGTCACTGGTCCTCTACCTAATTAGGCAGCCTGTTTCCCTTCACCTTGCTTCAACACCATCTCTAACAGGTGACAAAAATACCTCTCCACACCTTCAAATGCTTGTCTCACTTAATGTCATTATTGCTTGCTACCATTTCTTGAGCTCTAAGCATTTTTCCACCTGCAATTCCTAGTAACCAAAACCCTCCTTCTCCTCATGCATGTATCTTCTCTTTGAGATGCAGAAAATTTATCACACTACTTATCATTTGCCATTGTTCACTATTAATGTTAGAGTTAACAGACATGACATTAGTGGTATCTAAATTCCTTACCCTTCAGTATGTAACATAAACTTTCAGTTGCCTTCCTTATCCTTCAGCATGTAAAATAAACTTTCCATTGCCCACTGGAAATGGACAGTGATGTCTCAGTCATGCAGTGTCATGCATCAGCAACTCTTCCAGCTCTTCAGAACTGACCTCTCTGTAGATGCTCAGCCGCTGTTGCTACTACTGATATTCTTTTATAAAGGAGATCTTTAAGCTAGTGGTTTCCAAGCTTTTTTGATTGGCACCCTTGTCATTAAAAAGATTTTTGGTCTTAACCCTCTGTATATGTTCATTTATTTATTTGTAAATTATATACATGTACTACTGTACTGGTAGATTATGTACATTATACAACATACACACACACAAAAGGATGAGATAAAGACAAAATAAACAGCATTTAAAATATTTATTTTATCTTATTTATTAATGGTACAAAACCACTTTTTGCCCCACCTCAATGGATTGTCTTGAGTACTCCCTGGGTTGCATGCACTCTGCTTTCAACACTATTACTCAATGTCCTGTATGATGGAGATGCCAGAAATGGTTATTACAAGCCTAGTATTCCTTAAATAATGCACTAGATGAATGACAGTCCATTTTTTATTTATCTGCCTCTGGTCTTTGCTGGTCCAGGTCTACACCCAGCATGGTGTGCTTCAGCCTTCTTTCTGATACATCTAAAGAATGCTCACAGTCACATCGGAGGACATTTTGGGTGTCATGAAATACATGCAAATAACCTGCAGAGGGTGAGGAGAACAAAGTCTTGTTGGTTAGGAAAAACCAGATTGGAATAAAGCATATTTCAGGGGGAAGAAAGTCACCAGTTACTTGAAACAGAGCATTATTGGCCTGACTTTTACATACTCCAAACATGCACAAAATGCAGTAAAATTAATTTGAAGATGTGAGTGCTTTTCAGAGAATCATGGCCATGTGGAGGTTATATGTTTGCTCTAAAATGCCTGCCGGCCCAGCAGCTGCTATTTGGAATATTAACACTGACAAATGAAATATTAAAAACTGATTAAATGATTACTGTGAATTAGATGCCTCTGGCTGGTTTTGCTGTCCTAAATGATGGAAAGTATGAGCTGCCTCATAGAAGATGTATTTATGTATTTTTGTGTAAATTTTTATGTTGTAAGCAAGGACCTCCAAGTCTGAACAGCTGAAGACTTATAGGCTAGGTATGTTAAGGTATCTAAACAGTGAACTTTAGTTTGAAGGATATTATTCTAGCTGTCATCTTTGAAACTGAAATAAATTATTTTAAGGTCCTCATAAATATATTTAGCAACCTTATGATGCTTTGGCTATAGGCTATATTGTACCGCTGCTATAATTCCTGGAAATTAAATATGTTTAAATTTTCTTAGTTTTTGATGGTGTATCTGTAAAGCACTACAGGATCAGAAAGCTGGATGAAGGAGGCTTTTTCCTAAGCAGAAGGAAAACTTTCAAAACTCTGAATGAGTTTGTTGACTATTATAGTAAGAACAGTGATGGCCTCTGCGTCATGCTTGGAAAACCATGCCCAAAGGTAAGAGTGGATGCTGCACTGTGCAATGCATTTTTTGCAAGCTAACTCATCAGAGATCAGGCAGAAGGTATTAACCCCATATCTGCTTCTACCAGTTCAAAATACTGATGAACTGCTTGTTTTCAGAAAGTTCTGGATAGTGCTACTCTTTCATTTTTGATAAATAATAATAAAATACCATAGTGTTTTGGACAAACTGTTATGTAGTGTAGGAGAAAATATGCCAAATCATGATTTATGAATACTTTTTTATAAATGTATATGGAGATGAAATCTCCAACGTCATAACTCTAGCTGTCCATAAGTAATTACAGAGACAAAACCACAAGGTTCAGGCAAGCAATATGTCACTGTTCAAAAAGCTTGCTGGAGGGATGATTTTTAATTTTTACTTTTAATGACAAACTATTTTCTTTGGAGCATTTCCTGTTTCTCACAAAAGAATACCCAGGGTGTGGGCTGTATTTTATGTTCTCAGCTCACTTGATCACATGTGTGTACTATAAGGAAATTTTATTTGCATTAGTTATGACTTTACATGACATAGTTAACAACAACTTGTATGTGCTGTTGAAAAAATATTAAAAATATCAATTACTATATTATTTACTTTCTTTTACCAGGTACAAATTCCTACTACTTTTGATTTGTCATATAAAACTGTTGATCAGTGGGAGATAGACCGAAAATCTCTGAATTTTTTGAAAAAATTGGGATCTGGTCAGTTTGGTGAGGTATGGGAAGGACTGTGGAATAATACCACCCCAGTGGCAATCAAAACACTAAAACCAGGTATGTGAATTACTCTTAAATGCTAATAATGTGAAACGCTAGCAAGGGTACTTCTTTATTTTGAAAATGCTATTGAGCAAACAACCTTTCTGCATATGCAACCATTCTTAAAATCCATACACTTAAACATGAAGGTTCATACAGCTCAAGGTCCAGACATTTTTCGGTATTTTGGGTTAAAATTTTGTACAGTTTTTTATTTTCATATGAATTGAAATCATCAGCATCTATATTACATAAAAAAGCAACCCCAGCAAGACTATGTCTTTTGTATGATCTTGCTTGTATGGAATTGAATGACTTCATTTAATCAATTTATTAATGGTTTGTCATCCACACAATTTCTTCTACTGACTAGATGCTATATTATAATAATTCTTTTGTTAATATAGGATATGTACTATGTTCAGTTTGTATTTAAGAAGTGCTTCAATGTTAATATTGAACAATTAAAATTTCTCAAAGTTTTTAATAACCAATATTTGCATATAATATAGGCTTGTTACTGATACAACTTTTAACATTTTTCTTAATTATTTTTCATCTACTTCAAGTAATTTGTGCATTCTGAATTGACAGCATTAAATACCTGCCAGCAGATGGCAAGAATCACATAGATAAGTGTCGTGGTTTAAACCACGACAATAAGAGTGGTAACCTGCATAATATATGTGTTTTTTTTAAAAGAGATATTATAATGAGCTGTGGTTAATTGAAAAAGCTTGTACTTGGCAATAATGATCATGTTTCAGGAAGCAGAACAGATTCAGATCTTTGATTCAAAATGACAACAGTATGCTTGAGCTCTGCTTAAATGGTCTTCTGAACAAGGAAAAATATAAGCATGTTTTTTAGGACTATCTTGCATCACTATATTGTTTGTGTTTTGGAACTTGCAAATCAAAAGCAAAAAAAAAGCACTTTTTTTTTTTTTTCTGTTTAACTGAAATTAGAGAAACTGTTCAGACTAAGAACTACCTTCTACTGCGGTACTTTTTGTAGTATCATAGTTCAGCTGGCAAAAAGGGTTGTTTAATCAATACTTTTTCCATCTCTTTTTTTTTTTTTTACTGTAGTCTGACTTCTGTTAAGGTCAACAGTAGTACTCTTATTGATTTCACAGTGTGTTACATTAATTTAGAGAAGATATAAGCTCCACCTGGATGTGATCTTGGATAGCAGAGTTTGTGATCCAATACTGTGATAATGAAATAGCGTATTACATTTAGTGGTGCTTAGAATGAAGACTTTGATTATTAAAGCCATCTTGATAAATTGTATAGGTGAGATTGTATCTCTTAACACTGTACTTAGTGAACTATCTCATTCTACAAAATCAGTTCAAACAGTCTCACAAGGAAGCATTTAACCTTGTAGTACACTTCTCTGGGAAGTTATACTCTTCTACACAATGTTTTTTACCACTTGGAGTGCCTTACTGCAATCAGTTAGCACACTGGTTTTGCATAGCTTGTTCTCATTGTTACTTGTGAGCAATAACATTTCTATAATACATATCCTCACCCTAATCTAAGTAAATGCTTAGTTTGATACTAATAAAATTACAGCAGAGGCTACGTTTGGCAATTTTATTCATCATAATATAAAGATGATAACTGAATGGAAAACAGTAGTTCTATGATTCTGTGCTTCTATTCTATGATTCTATGAGAAATCAAGAAATTCATCATGTTATATGTTGATTACTGAAGCTTCCAATATTCACAAAGGTGATAATTCAGGCTTCAAGTGTAACACACTGTAAAATGACCTGTTGCTTGGCTCAAAGATCCAAATCTTTACACAGGAGGAGCAAGGAGTGTATTTTAAATCAAACTCTTTCTACTAAGCTGCTTTACAGTACAGACCTGCTGGAGAAAGAAAGTAATCAGAACAACAGAGGAATGTGACAGTCTTCTGTCAAATATTGGGGACTGAGATAGAGAGGGTTCTATTAAAATAGCTTTACCTCAATAGAAATTGTAACATGGTACTATGCTTTCTTTACCAAGTTGGAGTAGGTTAATTGAGTAAGGTAATCAGACATTGAGCAACATAGAACTGAGTGAAACCAGTACATCATAGATTTATAGGCCTGAAGAACAGAAGGGATTTCGGCTATTTTGAGTTTCTCTGTTGAGCATTATTTTGCAGTGTGCATCTATCCTATATCGTGTATAGTCTGAATATTTTGCTGGTTTATGCCATTTCACTTCACCCTTCTGCTGAGATAGAGTATTTATATTTAATCAAAACACAGCTTGTTCTTGTCTAGATAGCAAGTAGAAGACTTCAAGTCCTGAGGTGGAGGCAAAAAGAGAAGTTACCTTTGCTGTCTTTGACAGTTTCTATCAATGGTGTATCACTACATCTGTAAGAATGTGAGCCCAATTTCTCATCTGCATTTACCTGATGTCTTTTCTTTGACTCTTGTTATGTCTTCTTGTGATAAAATAAAAACTTCCATGTATGCATTATTTTTTCTTGTTGTTCTGGGTGTATATACAGAGTGAGTTAAACCACTCTTCAATTGTTTTTAGAAAGGCTAAATATAGTTTCTTGTTATATGGTATTCCTATTTTTCAACCAGTTTTTCTGGACTTACACTAATTTAGCTATTGCTGCTAAAAGGCATAAAATGATAACATTTAGGTACATGACCTTCCAACATGTAGGAAAAATCAAACTTCCAGAATTCTCATGATGGATTTTTTCCAGAGCTAGTTCTCACTTGATGCAAATGTGTGATTCCTGACTTGTGAATAATTAGGGTATTCAGAAATCTGCTTCCATTCTGATTTGAAGCAAGAGCCAATTTTTCACATATTGCACACAAACTGGAAATTTCACAAGTCTTTCTTTCAGAAACATTGAGGCGTAGCATACTAGTTACATTTTTTTACTATTTTTAGGCATCTAACATCTTAGATATGTCAGGCTATTTTAATAATTAGTGGGAAGAAATAAGCACTTACACGTCAGGTAAATCAAACTAGAGATTAGAAATGTACATTATAATGGGAGAATATCATGTTATTAAAGCATTTTTCTTTCCATTGATTGTAAAGTCTGGGTGACTAACTCAGGTCTAGGCACCTGAAAAATGGCCTACTGTTGGGGGATGCAAATTCAGCTACCAGCAGTGTTCTGCAGTTCCACAGAATTTACAAAAGTAATAAAACTGAGGAAAATGTCAAGCTGGTGGAGTCTATGAGATATTAAAGTGGTCAGCCTTCGAACCCTCGAACAGGAGCTGCAAAAGGATTTGTTTCCTAAGGAGGCCACAGAAAATGTCTTCTGATGAACCTGGTGGGGTGTCGCAACCTGCCTTTATGATTAGGGAGTATCTAGTTTAAGCAGCTTCAGCATTTGGGGGTCTGTGTTCTACTGGCTATGGACAATGGCTCCAGGCACAGTCCTTATGGATTGTAAGGGAAATTTTGAAGGAGAAAGAACTCAACCAGGAATGTTTTCCAATTTAATGAATTATCTTTTTTCAATACATTCCTGTTTCTGCTAGGAATTTGTTGTCCACCTCTAAACAGAATATTCAATACTTCACTATCAAGAACATCAGAAGATGAAATCTATTTATTCAAGATCAATTTCCCTTCCCTGACTCTTTGGAGACTTCCGTCAAGAGCCAGTAGTGGATTATGGAGACCTTCAGAACATGAGAATGATTAATGTGTGATCTTTGTATTTATACATGATTTCAATTAATCTTGCAAGAAGAATCACAAGACTCATGATCAAACTAGAGTCTTCTGGTGTGGTGGGTTGACCTTGGCTAGATGCCAGGTGCCCACCAAAGCTGCTCTGTCACTCTTCTCCTTGGCTGGACAGGGGAGAGAAAATATTACAAAACACTTATGGGTCATGATAAGAACAGGGAGAGATCACTCAACTATTATTGCCACAGGCAAAACAAACTTCATCTAGGGAAATCAATTTAATTATTACAAATCAAATCAGAGTAGGTTAATGAGAAATAAAAACTAAATCTTAAAGACACCTTCCCCTCACCTTTCTTCACAGGCTTAACTTCATTCTTTAATTCTTTAGCTTCTCCTCCACAGTAGCACAGGAGGATGGGGAATGGTGGTGTGGTCAGTTCATCACACATTGTCTCTGCTGCTCCTTCCTCCTCATGGGGATAGCTCCTCACACTCTTTCCCTACTCCAGGATGGGGTCCTTCCCACAGGAGACAGTCCTTCAGAACTTCTCCAATGTGAGTCCTTCCCAAGAGCTCCAGTTCTTCATGAGCTTCTCCAGTGTAAGTCCCTTCCATGGGGTGCAGTCCTTAAGGAACAATCTACTCCAGTGTGGGTCCCTTCCATGAATGCAGCCCTTCTGCTCTAGCATGAGTCTCCCATGGGGTCACAAGTTCTACAGCAAACCTGCTGAAGTATGGGTTCCTCTCTCTATGAGGCCACAGTTCCTGCTAGGAGCCTGCTCCAGCACGGGCTTCCCATGGGATCACATCCTCCTGCAGGCATTGCCCTGCTCCAGTGTGGGGTCCTCCATGGGCTGTGGGTGGAGATCTGCTCCCCCATGGACCTCCATGGGCTGCAGACTCACAGCTGCCTCACCATGGGCTGCACCATGGGATGCAGGGGAATCTCTTCTCTGGTGCCTGGAGCACCTCCTACTCTCCTTCTGCACTGACCTTGATATCTTGCAGGGCTGTTGCTCTCACATATCCTCACTCCTCTCTCCAGCTGCATTTTCTATGGTGCAGGTGGTTTGGGTTTGGGTTCTTTTTATCTCTTAAATACGTTATCCCAGACGTGTCACCATGGTTACTGATGGGCTCAACCTTGGCCAGTGGTGATTCCATCTTGGAGCTGTCTGACATTGGCTTTATTGGACATGGGGGAAGCTTCTGTCAGCTTTTCACAGAAACCACACCTCTAGGCCCACCTCCACCAAAACCTTGCTATGCGAGCCCAATACATTACAACCCCACTTCGGTGAATCACATATTTAAGGATGTTCATGAAAATCTACATTTATCACACTAACTTCACAAACTTCTCCCACATCAACAAAAAAAATTCCCCACATCAAAATCAAAATAATATCATCACAGCACCAAAGTGGACAACTTAGGCACAACTTACCATTTGCGTCTTCACTACATTTACAATAACTGATATTCACTGCCATTCCCAAAAGGAAATTCTCAAAATTCAGTCCATATTTTCCTGTTACCTTGTTATGTTATCCTTCTTACAATCTGTTGATTACAGTGATTATATGAAAAAGCAGTAGTAATGTGATGCCTCATTCTCTCTGTTCACTGGTGTTTGACTCTGCTCTGGGTACAACTGTGATATTTTACCAGCAAAAACATAGTGATGGATGTGTGAATGAAAAAAAAACAAATCGCAAGAACATCTTTGCCTTAAGGAACATCTCTGACTTTTGAGTTGTTGACCCACAGTCATCGAAGAGGTGTGGGGATCAGCAGATAGCAAAATAGGAAAATTGCTATTTTTGTTCTTGGCTTTGCACGCCACTGTCTTGCTATAGGTCTCTGAACATGTCATTTCACATTTCTGTTTTTATTTCCTCACTGTGACATTATTTTTTGTATTTAAGTGGAAATCATTGCAGCAGGGATTTGCAGTTTGTCCTGTGCTGAGTGTTATGGATTCTCTAGAACCTATTGTCTGGGATAGCTTGCTTCTCCAACTGTCAGCATGTAAAGCAGACATCTATCATCACCAATTAATCTTGTCTGAGAAAATTCCTTATGCCTATTCAAGTTGGCAGATGCATTTGTCATTGCCACATTGCAAAGCATCTCCCAAGCTTCTCTCTTTGCATGGGAACTGCCCAAGTGTAATTTTTATTTATTTATTTTCAGGAGGATTTCTCAAAATAGTCTCTGGGTTGGTGCTGTCACTGGAGGCTTTAATAGTATTTTCAGTTCTTCAATATGTCATCTCTTTAGTGCATACACAGTGTAAGATGCTCTGCACGCGGGAAAGCCTCCCGGTTTCCCTGAAAAAAAGGAAATTCTTTTATTCAATTTAGTTCAGTACCTAGCCTTACACTAACTTGTAATTTCACTCCTGTATGGTGAGAAAGCTGCTCAGGGATTGTTAGATACCTGAGACATTCTTCTTTTAATGTGAATAGTTTACATTCAGTCTCCTGTGTTACCAAAAACTTGGTCATTTTAATGTTATATTTCTTTATTACACATAATCTTATTCAAAAGATCACAATATATGCTCAATGTATCCTGTACATTAATTCATTTTGAGTAAACATATTCAGAAGGCAAGGTTGCTTTGAAGTACAAGGGTCGTTTGAAGTCATCTGGGAAAGTTAATTGAAAGTTGCAAAGGGCCACTTACATTTAGGCCAGTGTGTCTTGGGTTCAGCAGCAGCAGCCTTTTTTTTTTTCTTCATAGTAGCTGGTGCAGTGCTGTATTTCTGACTTTGGCTTGGGAACAGTGCTGATAACACCAGTGTTTATAGTTATGGTTTAGAATGTTTTGGTTTGACCATGGACTTTCTGAGTCTCATGCTCTGCCAAGGAGGAGAGGAAGACAGGAGGAAGCAGAAACAGGACACCTGACCCAAATTGACCAAAGAAGTATTCCATACCACAGTGCATCATGCCCAGGATGTAAAACTGGGGGTAGGAACCCAGAAGAGTTCAGTTCACAGCTCAGTTGTTGAGTGGTGAGCAGCTGTGTCCTCTTCCCTTGTATTTCCCTGGTCGTTGTTACTGGTGGTAACAGCAGTGATTTGTGTTATACCTTAGTTACTGAACTGTTCTTATCTCAACCCGTGGGGGTTGCATTTTTTCGGTTCTTCTCTCCATTCCCCCCTCCCCCCAAAGTGTAGGGTACGGTGGAAGGAGTGAGTGGGTGGGCAGACTGATTTACGCCTTAAACCACAACACAATGGAAGCTGGAAAATGGCTGACCTCTCTCTAACTCATTTCCACATTATGAGTCTTTATCTTATACTGTGAATTTTTCTCAATACTGGAAAAAAGTATTTTCAGAAAGAAAGTAATCAGAACTGGTATACCTGCTTTAAGTAGGCTTAAAGTAGATGTGATTTCTGGCAAAACAGTGCATCATTGAATGCATCAAAGAAATGAATTCCAGCATTTTATTCTTAAGGATTCTGATATATACGAAAGCATTTTTCATTCAAAAACCAAATTATCAAAACTTTTTTTTTTCAGGTACTCATCATTCTACTGCTAAACTTGTGTCTTATAAAATGGATACTTGTTTCAGTAAAGGCTCCTGTTAACTAGTTGGTTTTTGATCAGGTGGCTTCTACTTACAGTAATCTGCTCTTGATATTGTGTTTACCACTTACTGCTGAAATATACTTCACCTAAACCACATGTAATTCAACCACAAACTAAAAAAAAAACAACCAGTTACCTGAAACTCCATGTTGAATACATTTTACATATTTCACTTATATAAACTTCCTCAAAGAAATGCATTGGAACTTCTTTGGCACTATTATGACAGGCTTTATCTATTGTTTGTAACAATCACATTTGCTCTAGGTTTAGAAGCAGTTTTTACTTTGCTTATCTAGTTGCTAAAAATTAATCTTAGACAAAACACTGATAAACACCATTTTTTTGCAGTTAGCATCCAATCAACTTATTAACTGCAGTATAAGGGTTATAGGGCTCTGGGGGGTTTTGGTCACTGTCTGCTATTTGCACTATTTAAAAATATGAAAAAAATAAAACTGGAGGTCACACAGGCTCCTTAAAATATGCAGGAAATTCTAAGTGGTCTTTGTCACTGGTTATCATTATTATAATCAGTTACTTCTACAAAGTGAAGAAGGATTCGCTGCTATTTGGCTAATAGAATATTTCCCTCCTGATCAATTTATTGGAAGTTGTATGTGAAAAACATGTTGCTTGGTTTCAGTTGTTGGAAGAAGTTTATAGCATGATTAAACTGAGAGATTCCTTTTCAGCAAATTTTGATGATGGGAACAAATCAGACTGTCATTTTCTGTGGTGTGAAGAAATCCTGTATAACGATCCATAGAGGAAGGCAGGTTATTTGGTAGACCACAGGTTAGTATATATCCTTTTTTAGGATCAACTTGTCTAATTTTGGCACTGATGTTAAATCACCTGTCATGCTTATGCATTTACTTTTAAAGGCAGAATACTTCATACCACGCAGCTTCTTTGTAGACTTTAGGGTGATTTCCATGACAAATGTATATATCTTATAAAGAGTAAGGAAGTGGACCACAGTATTAAATCAGTACTAAGATGAGTCCAAACTCTATAAACACAACCCTAGTTTTTGATTTTGAAATCTTAGATTGGTGTAAAGTTCAAATAGAGTGGTAAGGATTGTGCTGCTTTAAACAGGAAAAGGTCATAGCATTAGTATTGCAGATTTCTTTTTTTTCCACTTAATTGTCCTAATCTCTGTTTTATCCAGACCAAATATGAGTCATTTACTTTTCATGCAGGCCACCACTTTCCTACGACAATGACAAAAAGAAATGGGTATACCCTGTACCTATTGAGATGTATTTCTGGCTGCTATCCATTTATTGATAGCATGGAAATCCATTAACTTTCACCATTCCTCCTAAGGGCATGCTACACCGTATTGTCAGATTGGACCCAATGGGATTGCCAAGGGAAATATGAGGACACAGAGGAGAGAAGCACCTGTCCCTTGCAATAATCTTTGCTCTCACAAGTTACAAAGTCAAGTGTCTCTTTTTTCCTAAAGTCTGTATCAGAAGTATTTCTGAGTCCTTCCTTTTGCATTGATATAAGGGCATGAAATCAGACATCATTGCTGTGTTTTGGAAAACAGGTTGGAGCACTTTTCAGGAGGTGGAATTCAAGGTAGATTCTGGGGTGAAGGTGCCTGTGCTGATTTACAAGGGCATTCTGTAGAACAAATTTTCTGTTGCAGTTTTATTGCTGAGCCATTTAGCATCCTCCCAGCATTTCACTTCATTTAAACATCCATGCTTGGAACACAGCCAAACTCCCAAATGAACCTTGTTGGTTACCTAATGTTAAAAAAAAACAAAATAAAGACTTACTCTTGCACCTTTGGCTTCTCAAATGACTCATTCTGCTACAATAAGAAGAGTTTGGTTTTAAATGTGGCATAGATCAGACTAGACTTGGGTACATTTCCCCTTCCCGCCTTCACTGTAGACTTTTCTTAATGAAGCTGTTTTGATTTGGGGGGAAGGAAATATTTGACTAGTTGGATGATTTCATATTTGTTTCTACAAATGTGTGAAGTAGATGTTATTTTCCATCTTTGTCAAACATCTGAAAATACCTGATCTCTACTGGATCATTCATAGAGGAAGTTCTGCTTCTTGATTTATGTATACTTTTTCTAATCAATCCCCTGTTCAGAACATATGAGCGCTAATACTGAATATGACTGTCTTTAATTCCCTGTGCCATTTCTGTATGGTTTCTTTGATGCAGTTTATGCATTGTCTCACTGCGTATATAGATTTAGAGATATTATGACCTTATCTAACAATCAAATAGTTGGGATCATTGCCCATTAAGATGCTTCTACAGTTAAGGGAATGTAAAATTAGTGTTGCATCTATGCATACGTTGGTATTTCTAATAAGGTTGCTATTATGTGAATCTTGTATATAGATGTTGTAGTTTAAGCCCAGCCAGTAACTCAGAACCATGCAGCCACTCTCTCACTCCTCCTCCTTCCTCCCCCCACTCCCAGAGCGATGGGGAGGAGAAATGAAAGAGTGTAACTTCCACGGGTTGAGATAAGAGCAGTCCAGTAACTAAGGTATAACACAAACCACTACTGCTACCACCAATGATAATAATGATAAGGGACACAAAAAAGGGAAGAGAATACAACCGCTCACCACCTGCCGACCAATACCAGGCCCGACCGGGCAGTGATCTAACCCTTCTGGGTAACTGCCCCCAGTTATATAGTAGACATGACGTGCTGTGGTATGAAATACCTCTTTGGTTAGTTTGGGTCAGGTGCCCCTTTTCTGCTTCCTCACGGCTTCCCCCGCTCCCTGGCAGAACATGAGACTCAGAAAGTTCTTGGTCAGACTAAAAATTACTGAACAGCAACACAAAACATTGGTGTTATCAGTGCTGTTCCCAGGCTGAAAGTCAAAACCACAGCACTGTACCAGCTACTAAGAAGGAGAAAAATGGCTGCTACTGCTGAACCCAGGACAATAGAGTTTTTATTTATTTATATAAATGCACACATCTACTCCTTATATGCTAACGTGATTTCAATGCTTTCAGGCTTTGATGGCTGAAGCAGAAAAAATGGTGCAACAAATTCTTATTGCAGCACTATTTTTCAGTCAGAAATTTTATGTTCATTACCTAGGCACACTTTCCTCTGTCTTTGGTCATTTCATTAGCCGGCTGTAACATAATTGCTTAAATTATATCAGTTAACAATCTATCCTCGCTTTTTTTCCTGTTTGGGGGAGGCTGGGGGGTGGTTAATTTTAATCTTTATATTTCTGGAGGCTGGAACACATATGTTCTCTGTCCCTGAGCAACTGGCATGGGCATTAACTGTTTATTTCAGCTGCACTGTCTGTTTTCTGTGGGAACTGTGAAGATTTGAGATGCTAATGTACTTTGAAAGACAGAAAACAATCTCAGTTATTCCCTTAAGACTGCCAGGCTGGTAGGAAGGCCTTTAATAACCTCATCTTATGTTTTGTTATATGCTGTTGTTTCAGGTTCAATGGATCCAAAAGACTTTCTGAGGGAAGCACAAATAATGAAGAACTTGAGACATCCAAAGCTTATACAGCTTTATGCTGTCTGCACTTTGGAGGACCCAATTTACATTATTACTGAGCTGATGAGATACGGAAGTCTTCTTGAATACCTTCAGAGTAAGCAAATGGCTATAAACTCATTTCAAGGGGTGTTACAGCTGACAGTTTAGTAAATACACTTACATAAAGATAAAAGTACAGCACTCCGGTTTAATACAAAGGCTACATTATTTGTTATGTGTGGGGATGATAAAAGAAGTTTATGGTTTTTTGACATGCCAAAGTATTTTCACAGTTTGAATCTTGCCTTATAATGACCCACATTTTTTCACCCTGTTCTATGAGTAGATGGGAACATGCACTGACAGAATAAAAATATAAGCATCCAGAAGGATAGGTCATTGTATTTGACATGAAATAGAGGCACTTCTACAAAATGTACTTAACAGCTTTGAAATCTATTACTAGGCAGGGATAGCCTTTCACTGTGAATTTGTCCCTTGCCTATCTCATCAGGGCTTTTATCTCAGCAGCACTTCAAAGTGCTCTTTTGAAGGCAAATAATAATTAAAAATAAAGTTGTACAGCATGAAGCAGACTAGCATAATGATTGCATTTCAAGTTCACCCCCACTATTGAGAAGTGCTTGATCCTAGTGTTACCCGTTTTCAGTTTAGCAGATGTGTCTCTAAGGTGCTAAATGTCTCTAAGGCTGTCACTGTCTCTTGAAGACAAAATGTTCACTGCAATTGTCTTGCTGATTTTTTTCTCTTTCTCTAGCCCATAAGACAAAGCCCTGCAAAATACCACAGACAGTATTTTACCATGTTGCACACCTTCTGCCATCTTTTCTCTGGAAACATTTTTTAAGTGAGGCTGATGCCAGGGACAATTATAACAAAAGAAATCTCTGGTAGAGTGACAGCCCCACCAAGGAATGGGCTGCATTGGACAGACCAACTACAGCTTCTTTTTTTAGTGGCAGAGGTAGCAATGCACAAACTTCCTTTAAATTCTTGTCTTTGGTTCCTTTGTGTGCAGATTGCTACTTATCTGATTGAAAGAGCCTGGCATATCAGGAAATGATTGCTGTGCATTAAAACATTTACTGCACCACAGAAATAGATCTGAGAAAGTCAGGATGAGTCACAATAATCGCAGAGGTGAAAATTAGACTGCACAGAGTACATGTCCAGGACACATCAGCTCTGCAGCCTGTGTGTGTATCAGTTGCCAGCATATGCATGGCAACTTCCCTTGCTGTGGGCAATGCACGTGCGTATGTGGTCTGATCTTTGCCCAAATGCTCATTCCTGTAGCCCTGGAGAGACCAAGGAAAGTCAGCTGGTTTCCAGGCAGCTGTCAAGATAACTGTAAAAATGGCCTGTTGAAACCCACACTCATGGTATGTCTCCTTGTCTGGTGGCTCGTGCACAGGCAGATAAAGAGAACTGAGGGGTGGAGGCAGAGATCCAGGTGTCTTGATAAGCGTTAGTCAGAGAAAAGTTGTTGCCATCAATGAGAGTAATAAGGAAAGAGATTTGAAGCTTGCATAAAGCCCTGTGACTCAAAGTGATCTGTATTGGCTGTTGATTAGTGCACAGATCCTGATAAGCTTTCTTGACACTCAGCCACTGCAGGAAGATATTTCCAGAAGGCTTCTGGGTTTCTGTGTGTACTATGGGTAAATACTGCAAACTACAGCAGAGGGAAAGTCCAGAGATTGTTCTTTGGTCAATTTTCCCTCCTAGAAATGCATGGTATGTTTTTCCAACTTTAAAAATCCCTAATATTTCATGCATAGTGACTATCGCATACCACCATAATGACAGCTATTTAATAATGACAGGCATGTGAATTCCCTGTGCACTCTGTAAATGTACTTTGGGATACTTCTTGATGAACACTGCTATGCAGAGTTATTAAGCTGCCACCAATATGAGAAAAATGCAACTGAAAACTTTTCTTTGTTATTAGATGTGAATGAAATTGTCATAAAATATATGAGTGTTTTTATCAAGTCTGATAGACCTGGGACTTGTTCTGGGAGGCACACAGTCTTGAAGTTCAGTGAATTATTACAGAGGCAATGGTCTCAACTAAAGAAAGTGCTGCTTATTTTTTTATTTATTTTCTTAATGTCAGACATCTGTCAATGAGAATATTTTCCTGTTTTTCCTGTATGATGTTGTGAATGATTGCTTAGGACAGGGTGTAGACCCTAAGCCTTCTTTAATATTTTCTCTAATAAATTTTTCATGTAAGGGCAATAGCTATGTCAAAAAATATTAGTAGAAAAGGACATTGAGACATTACATTTTCTTTATCGGATGAAGAGTAAATCATGGGAAGGTTTTATAAATTCACCAGTAGTGTCTGTTTTTGAGTGTAGAAGTTATATTAACTTTGTTTTTTTTGCTGTATTTCCTCCTTTAAAAAGCTTTAAAACGAGCTAAACTACATGTATACTCATATGGATACAGATGTTAATTCTTATGACCTGTTCTGAACTAGCCACATGGGAGCTGGTTCTGGTCTGGAAACCTCTGTAGTTGTACTAATGTAGTGCTGTGCTTGAACTTGTGTACTTGGCTGGTCCAACTTGGAGTTTTGGAGGTATAGTCAGAAAACTTTATGAGACAACTCTACATGATTTGCACTTCAAATCCCAAAGAGAATTGTGCTTTCATTCTCTATCTTTGTGCAGTTTGCAGCTCCTGGCCAGCTGAGGCTCCTCCTTACAGCTTTTCCTTCTTTAGCTCCAGAGCAGCAGCAGCAGCGCACAGCCAGCTCACACAGAGAAACACTCCAAGGAATACTGCAGCATCTAGAGCAATTGTGGCCTCTTCCCCTCCTCAGCCCATACGCTAAAGACTGTAGGCCAGCCAGGTCTGGGATACCAAACAAGCCCCCATGGAAGACAAAATCTTTCAGCTGAAACTTCACCATTAGAGGTGGATCTCATCTTTGTCCTTTAGCCTGTGGGGTTAACAGCTCCAGCTCCTGTCCTGCACTGAAGCAGCTCATTAGAAACACGAGGCTTATGAATCATCCTTTTTTTCCCTGTGACATTACTGTGTTTTGGCTCTTGAGCAAGCTTGTCTGGAGCATCCCCAGAGCAATGACAAACCTGCTCTCAGATCTGTCTGCATCTTTGTCTGCTTTCACTAGGAGGTAGTTTACAGCCTGTGCAGATGAAGGAGAAGTGTGAAAGGGAGCACGGAGTGGGGAATTTTGAAGTGAATCACACAAGCTAGTTTCTAAACCCCATGTACTCATACAAGGTACTTGTATATAGTTAGCTATTTTCTGATAAAATACTACATAAATATAATTTATGCATGTATATCTTTGCTCGGCAAGCTGAATAATAAATGTTGATGTGTACCACTTATCAGAACTGCAAAAATTTAGAGCGCTATATTATGCTGTGGCCTGATGATGGATTTTCTTGATGGTTAAGCCATAGATTGCCACACAGCCTGATTTTTCCTCTTCTCTCTTTTAAAGGTCAAGGAAACTATTAAATGTATGTGTGTGAGAGGAAAAGACTTTCTGAGTCAACAATAGAAATAAATAATCTTAGTGCTCCATTATCATGACAATGACTTTAGCCTCAAAAAGGGAGTAGGACAATGCACATACAGGGGAAATTTAATAATTTAAAATTCATTTCTTTTACCTATTCATCTCAGAACATCCAGATAAGCAGGAAATTCAAGGCCTTGAGATTACAGAATAGATTAACAAACAATGGAATTTCACACTCTTCATAAGGGGTGATTGCAAGGTTAGGTCAGATAAAATGCCGGAACTGGAGGAGGTTATGCAAACCAATGCTAAGACATGCTTTCACCAGGAATCAATTCAAAGGAGGCAATAGAAAACCACTAGCTACAAATGTTTTATTTAACAGAAAGGCTGTAAGGAAAAGTCACCATCATAATGAGAAAGGAGAACTTTATAAACCTTGCAGCAAACACTTAGCTTTCTGGTATTATTAAAATTCTGAAACAGAGAGTTGAAACTATTTTAGAGGCTACAGAGGTAGGCACTCATGCTTCAGTGCTGCAGTGTTTGCGTTTGGGTGAAGATGATGCTTGAATATAACACTGATTTGGCTTACATAGATTACTTCGGGGTATAAATTCTTTGCTATGAGGTCAGCTGTCCCCCCAAATGCCAAAAAGGCCTTGAATTTGCATTCTTATGTGTATACTCTGATGACTTTTTGGGAAGTATTTATCTTACAATTTTTGGCTGCAGTTTTTTATGGCCTAAGGCTCTTCCCTTCATTTGTGGAGGCTAGTTGCTGCACCCAAATTTCTTCTACTACTTTGAGCAGCAATCTTTGATTGCCAATTCTCTATTTCTGGCACTTGCTGATCTTGCCACAAGTGGGTGAGAATGGCATGCACATTGTTTCAGAAAGTCCTATTAGAGAGGCAGGCAACTTGAAAGCAGCCCAAGGAGTCCTGCTTGTTGAGTAGCAGCAACAGAGAGAACAGTGTGAAGTAGTCAAGTGGACTGGAAAGTGAAAATGAGAGTTGCAGTTGACAGCAGATGGTATATTTCCTAGTAAGAATTACTGGAGAACATGGAACAAGAATAAGCTTCTGCTTCTCCATCGTTAGTCAGCTTTGACTACTCTCAGTGAGTACTGGCATTCATTCTTGCAGTTTGAAACTGGTTATGCGCTTGTCAGAAAGGCAAACATCTGCCTTTATATCAGCAGATAAATGCCTTTTCTTTGGACTGTATCAGCAGCTCCTTCCAGGCCTGTATCAACTGCTGCATTTTGTATTTACTCTTTTAAAGAGCATGGGACAGACACTATTAGTCAGCTATTGTGAAGTTAGCTCCATGATTTTCAGTAGTGGTATTAACTAATCTCTGCCATTTGGTTGAGCTGTTACTTTATTGTATTGCATGGCTGTTTGAACTAGACAGGATATTATTTATATGTTAATAACATAAATATTACGTTATCTTTTCTTTCATCATCTTTTAAACAGAAGATGCAGGCTGCCAAATCTTTCTGCCACATCAAATAGACATGGCTGCTCAGGTGGCTTCAGGGATGGCTTACCTTGAATCTCAGAACTATATCCATCGGGATCTGGCAGCCAGGAATGTTCTTGTTGGTGAACATAATGTTTACAAAGTGGCAGACTTCGGACTTGCAAGAGTTTTTAAGGTGGGTTGTGAGAGGGTGAACTGGCTCTACTTTAACTCTGGGTAGCAAGGTGGAGGAAGTCAACTAAAAGATGAACTGTAGCCTCTGCATTGCTGGGTTCAGGCAAAAAGCATGCCCAGGGAGACAAGGACCCCTAATATGTTCACTTGTACCCTCTACCAGTGTTATCCTATGCAAGGTTAGAAGCTGGCCTATGCCTTTCTGTCAGCTTGAAGATGGCATCCCGGTGTCTGCTTCCCACTCACCCATCAAGGAAGGAGACTGGCAAAGAACACCCTTTGCTGCACAGCCTTTGTCCACAACACTAGTGTCTGCCACATGGAGAGTCATCACAGGAATGATGGCAAGATTATATTCCTCAGCCTGTGAGGGAAGGCATAAGAAAATATACTGACAGCTATTTTCTCTTTGTTCACTTCCCCACTGCCTCCCTGATGCTTGTAAGTGCAGGTAGTAATCATAAAGGGACCTTATTTCTCTCCATGGCTAACAGTGGAGTTCATAAAGTGAGCTTTCAGAGCTTTAAATCTGATGCAGTTTCAAATTCTTTCCCACTGCACTGATTTGTTTTTTTTCTCTAGCCCTCAAGGACGTGGAATGCCCAGTAATGCTGAACAAGATCACCCTAGGAAAGAGCTGTGGTTTAGAAATGAGATTTCCTAACTCTGAAAATTATTTTATCAGAGATGGAAAGATTTGATTTGCCATATTTTATGGATTTCAACATGTAATCCATAATTTCTGAGGTCTTATTATTGTTTTTATTGATTTATGTTCTTGAACTGAGAAGGAAAAACGAAGAAAAAATCCCTCTGCTTCTTGTTTGTTTTTTTCCATTCAAGCAGCAGAAATTGAAGTTCATAACAGAGTTGGATTTATTACATACTGAAATATAGAAAAATGAGTAGACAAGGGCATCAGGGGGCTCGGAAAGTGCTTTTTGTATAATTTTGATTCTTCTAGCTATGCAAAAGTTCAGATTGCACATTTTTAACATGAAAAGTATATATTTTTAAATGAACAATGCTCACAATGGATAGTCCTCCTCTGTCCTCACTAAAGAAAGTTATAATTTACAGGTGCTGACATTTCTTGTTAAAACTGAGCTTTACTGATGTACTCTGTCATAGAGTCATCTTGGCAGACTTTCTTAGGAGTTTTCTATCTCCTAAGCCAAAGCATTAACATGGTCACATTCAAAGATCCCAGAGTAGGTGTGAGAAATTAAATCTGTGTTTCTGTATGTGTTAATTAGCATAACGAAATAATTTCTTGTTTCTAGAGATGAGTAATATGGTCTAGATGCTAGCTGTTTCAGTAGATCAGTAGATGTAGATACAAAACAGTAGCAATAAATCTTTTCAGAAGTATAGGGCATGCCAGATGGGAAATGTACATTCTGTATTTAAAAAAAAAAATAAACAAAATCTTGTACACATTTGCCTGGATTTGCATGTGAAAAACCTGACCAAGGTTTGGATGTGACCAATATATGTTAAATTACATGTAGGAATCAAAGATAGAATAAAGTTTAGACGTCTGTGCTGTAAAAGTTTAAGGACGTGATTCTACAGATTTGCAAGTAAATAATTTGTCTTTTGTTATGTGTCTTTCATCTTCACTTTACTTGAATTAATTGGATCCACTGTAAGCTAATATTTTCTTTCGAATCACTTAGAGCATGTTCTTTAATCCCCAAAACCCACTTAAGTGATTGTTATCAAAGTCAATGGCCCTTCAACACTGCAATAAATCACAGAAGAAACATTCTAAAATTTATTACCTCTTCCTCTTGCCTTCTCTGTTTACTAAAGACCAGACGTAGAGCCATTTGGTCTCTAATGTCAGCAGGATGCTTATACTGCCACTCCTGACAGACTTGAAATCTTGCATGCCAGGTCCAGAATCCACAGTAGCAGGTCATAATTAATCACGAGCCACTCCAACGCTGTGTGCTCACTTGAAATGATGAATGCTTTAGAAAAGCCTCTGATGAACAGTAGCATTGCACAACTGTGAAGCCCAATACAACAAGGGACTTCAGAAAGTGTATGCTTTAACACCATGAAAGGCAAGCGTTTGGATGAAAGATGATAAGGTTAAGCACATGCTTAGCTTAGTCGGATGCTCAAGTGCTTTGCCTTGTTTTACCCATGACAGATGGAAAATGAAAACATATATGAAGCTAGGCCTGAAACAAAACTTCCAGTGAAATGGACAGCCCCAGAGGCAATCCGGTACAACAAATTCAGCATTAAGTCAGATGTTTGGTCATTTGGAATACTTCTGTTTGAAATAATCACCTATGGGAAGATGCCTTATGCTGGTAAGTGCTTTTACCTAAAGAATGATGCCTAATATTTTCTTGCTTTAAGAATGACACACACAAAAATGTTGAGTGCTTGTACTATGGGCATGTTAAAGGTTAAAACTGTAAATACAGAAACAAGGCTGCTCAGATGAGGTCCATTTAGTGGGTCAGACCCTCTAGCTGCCCCAGGCTTCCTGGAAGCTTTCCAAAGGTTGTGATTAGCATCCATTCAAGCTTTCTCTGGCTGGAGTCCACCTGCACTGTGCAGGCACCTAAGCCAGCTGGCTATTTCCCTCCAACACCAGATCAAAGATGCCAATACTTGGAATGTGAAAAAAGGCAATGTATTTCTGTCTTCCACAATGCCCTTGGTGGTTCTTGTTGTGAAGAAGAAGGTTGGTTTTTTTTTGTTTGTTTGTTTGTATTTTACCTTTTATTTTTTTTTTTTTGAGGAGGAGAGAATTTGTTTTGGTTTTCTTTTTAATTTTTTTTTTGAGGATATGTTATAGAGAAAAAATTATTATGCATGAAGTAGTTCTGCACAGGCACCTCAGGAAGAAGGTGAATGAAAAATAAATCAGGTGGGTTTACTCCCTTCCCTCATATATGACTTTTGCCATGGAAAGCCTTCAAAAAGGGAAGGATCACAAGAATTAGGAATAAAATGTCACTAACCTTAAAAGTATGTGAGCTGCTATTATTCCTAGCACAGTGAGAAATGCTCAAGGAACTGTGCCTCCAATAACACAAGATATCAGTGAGATGATTGACTGTGACTCATTTTGTGCTGTGAGGAGAGCACAAGGGAAAAACTAAAGCAAAAAAAAAGTTATGCTGCATCTGTATAGGCCTGAGGGGTGTTGCGCCTGTCATAAACTACATTTCACAAGGTCCCAAACTGGTATTTCCTGTAAAAGGAAAATTGTTTTTGTTTTTGATTCCTACCCTCAATGCCTATAAAACTGATCCGAAAACAGAAAAAAAGCAAAAGGAAGCAAAAGCCAAAACCCCTCAACTCTTTCTTATATAAACTATAGGTCTGGGCACATGTGCACACACACATAAATGAACTATTCAAGTATAAATGATATGTTAGGCCATGATTCTCAGTATTGCCTAAAACTATGTTCAGCATTACCCTTTTGCAAAGGTATATTATACCTGTGACTTAAACATAAAAAATGTCCTTTTGCTATGGCTATTTGCTTACTTGATGTTACATTCAGGAGCTTGGCCTCAGCAATCAATTAGGAGAAGAGGTATGTTGATCCATAGTGGTTAATGTAGAGAGGAAATACCATTTAGAAATCTAGGGAAAAGAAAAAAGGTTACACGGTTCAAGATTTAATTAAGAGTACAAAATTAGAAGGGAAGTGCAATAGTCTTAATATAGAAATGTATAGCAAAGGTAGGGTTGTGGGTTCTTCTCCATGGCTTGTAGTGACAGAGCAGGCAGGATGCCATCACATAGCTGCACCAGAGGAAATTAAAGGGTCACATTAGGGAAAACTTTATAAATCTGAGAAAAATTCAGAATAAGGACAGATTTTCTTGGGATATTTTGGAATCAATGAGACTAGAGACATTTAGGAATAAATTAAGGAAAATAGATCTCAGAAATATTTTGGCAAACTCGCGTGGTGGAGAAAAAGCCTCACACCCAGAGCAATCCATTCGCTATACCTCTCAGGTGGCTTAGTTGGGGCAAAGGTGCTGGGAGATGCTGGATGTGGTTTTGGCTGTTGGTGTGGGGTCTTCCAGTGACTGCTGTGGCTTGTGGCCATTGAAGGCACCTACTGAGGCCAGCTCTGGTTTCAGCATGCAGGTGTACTTCTCAGCGAGGCTTCCCATTGCCTCATCTCAATAGCAGATATGGACATGTGGCACCGCTAAGTAGACCCCCAGCAGTCTGATGAGCTTTTCGATTGCAGGCATGACAGGACAACAGGTGGTCCAAATGCTGGACAAGGGGTACCGACTTCCACAGCCAAAGACCTGCCCGGCTCCTCTCTATGAGCTGATGCTGCAGTGCTGGAGTGCGGAGGCAGGTGAGCGCCCCACCTTTGAGGCCCTGTGCGGACAGCTCGAGTGCTACTTCGAGGCCAACTCCTCTGCCTATGCCCAGGCCTGGTGAAATGAACCCCCAGGTGGAGACAGAGGGACAGACAATGCCAGCATGGCTGTGGAATCAGCCTGAGCCCAGATGTGGAGATTTTGAGGGGGTGCTGAGGAATTCTGGTATGTTTTCATCCCTGTGCTGGTACTCAAAGACACTTCAAACTCTTGATGCTGGCAAATGTTTTGAGAGACAAAGCATCAGGGAGCTGAAGGGGTGGGGACTTCTGAAAATTGAAATTTGTTCTATTTATTTTTTAAAAAACAAATTGCAAGAATGAACAAATGAAATGAGTGTTGCTCAATAACCACTGTAGCATTTTGTCATTTTTCTGTTGGAATGATTATTTGCTGTTCCTTGGATTTTTTTGTTCCTACCATGTCATTCTCATGAAGGAATGTGATGACTCTGCACAGCAGGATCTGTGCTTCCAAGGTCCTCTCATTGTAAAATAATATAAAAATAATACTGCGATGGTGATGATGGCAGAATCCAGATTAATTGCCCTGCTTAGACTGTACCTGTGCTTTGCTTTATCAGAAAATAAAACAGATGTTCATGGGAGAAAAAGAATTATTTCGTGCTGTGAATGCAAAGAATGATTGTTTTTAATTTGTTTACTTTTCCTCTTTTGCAAGAGTAAATCTAATTATTGTTAGATTTAAAATCTGCTTGTTCTTAATGTTATTAAATAGTGCCACGGAACTGGTGAGTTATTGTTTATTGAGGTGTAAGGATTTGTTTTGTAGTTCTTCATTTTAGGGGTATTGGAGGAAAGGCTATTTTAACATGAACTCAAGACTGCCACAACCCTCTATAGTGACACCTTTTCCTATCCTGCTGTCAAAATCATAGAACCATAGAATAGTTAGGGTTGGAAAGGGCCTTAAGATCATTTAGTTCTAACCTCCCTGCTATAGGAAGGGACACCTCACACTAAACCATGTTACCCAAGGCTATGTGTAACCCGGCTTTGAACACTGCCAGTGATATAGCATTCACAATTTCCCTGGGAAACCCATTCCAGTGACTCACCACCCTTACACTAAAGAATTTCTTCCTCAGATCCAATCTAAACTTCCCCTACTTAAGTTTGAAACCATTACCCCTTGTCCTATCACTACAGTCCCTCATGAAGAGTCCCTCCCCAGCA